>JACSVZ010000014.1:23975445-24275724 GCA_014706295.1 Lycocorax pyrrhopterus obiensis | reverse complement strand
AGGTCAATAAACTGCTTTTGCTTTCTTTTTCCTTTTTTGTTTTGGAACTAGGAACACAGACTTAATACATTCGATAAAAGTTGTTATTGAGGCAGAAGTATTCAAGATACCCCATATTTTAAAGTTCATGTTGATGCAGGGAGGAAAATAAACAGTGCAATTTCAGGAGGATTGCTAGCAGGTTGCAAGCCTTGAAAGCCACAGCTTACGGCATCAGCAATCAATTGGCTTCTCTACAGCTCTGTACCAGAAAGGCCCAAGAGATTTTCCATTCTGATGTCTGTAATGGAAAGCAGAAGCTAAGACAGTCTGAAAGGAACACTGTCAGTGGCATAGAGTTTGGTGCCTGCAGCATTCTCCCTGGGCTTTAAAAGAAAGCATGCTGAACAGATTAAACAAGGTGAAGACCTCTGGTGACCTTGTGTGTGCTGATAAAGCTGCTGCCGCAGCAGCTGTGAAGCAGCTGCAGCTCTATATAAGGAAAGATCAGGCAGTAGATGTGCAGTAGATGTGCATGCTTACAGCACGAGCATGAACTTCCAGATGGCTCTGCAGTTGTTGTAGAGATGTGTTAGCATTTTTCTCTGTGAACGTGCAACATAGTTTCCTCAAGTATTTTAAAATAAATAGTATTAAAATTGATGCCACATTTAAATTTAATTTGTCTAATTGCACATGGAACTCAATGATGGTAGTTCCCACTGAAGTCAGCTTGTGTTTCTAACATGAGGACAGTATCAGTACTGTGGGACAATCTTCTTATCCCATTTTCTCGTAATTTTCACAGTTACAGTTTAGTTTTTTAATTCTTATTGCTTATAATAACATAATATATAATATATATTATATATTATGTTATATAATATAACTCTATGCTGATAGATTTGACTGCTTGCCACACAAAGGGACTGTTTTCTGTGAATGTAGCAGTGAATTGATCATTTGCAAAGTAAGAAAATGAATAGTCATTGAAATCTTACCAAATAGAGAAAGAAATACATAATTTAAAAAGGAAGTTTCAAGTTAGCATAAAACTTTAAAAAATCCAATTAGAACTACAACTGATCTGAAACTCCTTAAGATAATTGTCATAGCAAGCATGGTAACAAATGAGGAAAAGCATGATGTCTCATTACTCTCAGAGCAGTTTAAATGAAATAGGGTTATTAAATGATAATTTGTGACAATTTGGTTAGCTATACATTTTTGATTTTTATATAAAGGGTTTCTCTCTTAAAAGCAAGCACTGTTTTACTATATATTCTTATAATGATAGCACTAACTAACAAAAGAAATAAATTGATTTTTTTTCCTTCTAAACCTGAGCCTTCAAAAGCAGAGAAGGGAGTCTGGGCATGACCTGCTTTCCTTTTTCCTTACCAACACCTTTGTTTTGTGAAAAACAAGGTAATCAGACCCTTCTCCGGGACACCAGGGAGGAGATAATGTGGCAAACAGTAGTAAGGTTTCTTCTCTTTGCATTTTATGGAAGTTCAGTGTAGAATCACTTAGGTTGCTTTTTGCTCTACGAGTAGTTAAACAATATTATTTAGTGTCATTTTAGTTTACTGAGTCTTTATATCTAATCAGTACTAGTTTTGATTTACCTAATTAGGTTTGCATCATGTGGCCTGAACAGTATATGGATTCTCATTTAAGAAATGAACCCTTCTCCATTTTCTTGTTTGAGGATTACATGTGTGTATGTTTCAGACAACAGGACTGTAATCTTTCAGCTACACTTACTAACAAAAGCAGTATTGCAAATACTCTTTTGTCTGAAGAAGGTTAGCTTACCAAAGGTTACAGGACTTTTTTCCAGTTATTAATATTTTATGAAAGCCTAATTAAAGATCAATAAACTGTCTCATTAAAAGTATTTAATAGTGTAATAACAACAGTGTGGAAAAGTATTGGTTTGGTTTTTTTTTTTTTTTTACCTCTGTGGTATAGAAAAACATTTTACATACCGATGTGATCCCTGAAGGTACAACATTCTCTTTTGGCATGATTGTAGCACTGAAATCAGTGTTAAGAATCTCATTGAACTGAAAGAAAGGAGACCTTACTGAGGAACTCCGTTTTCAACCCATACTGCCAAAATGAAGCTTTTCCTTTCTTCATATGAGCCACTGACTGTATTAACACTTCTTCATGTTTTGGTTTTTTTGGGTTTTCTTCTGTATGCCATTCTAATGAGTTGTTTTATCTAGTGTTTTAATGAATTAATGACAATTCTTTTTGGTGCTACAAAGAACTTGTAAGGACTATAAAGTAAATGTTTGCACCTAGGGAACTGAAAACAAAGCCGCATTTTTGTGTCCGTGAAGCCATATCGTAGAGCAAACTTAAAATTTTCTTGACACTGAGCAAGGATACATAATGGTAATTTTATTCTAAAGATCTCTTTTTCTTTTAGAATGATTGGTAATTGCTTAGTCAGCAAACACTATTTTATGTTAAAATACGGAGGGCAGACAGTTTCTGTTTTTCAATTCACAGGCAGAAAAATATTTTCCTTGCATGGTAAAACAAAGAAAAGACCATACTCTTTCCAATAGAAAGGACCCTCCAGTCTTCCACAGTCTTCAGCAGTTTAGTCACTTCAGCTTCAGGTGAATTAGATAAGTAATTTATTCACAAGGGACTCAAGTCTACTCATATTACTTGCCTAACTTCTTATGGGCTGCTGGCATTATCATTAAAGTGAGCATTATGTGAGCAAGGAGTGTTCACCCAGACTCTCATTACTACAATTTACTCCTGGCAAAAACTGGGTTGTAGTTTATCTACCTGCCTACTGAAAACAGCTGCTGCTCCTGAGCACTTGTACAAAGCAGAATTTTCTCGTAACTATATCAACTCAATTTCCATTCTGTTTTGCATAGAAGTATACAGTGATCATAACACCAAGAAAGGAGGAGAAACAGAGAGGGGGAGAAAGAGAAAACCAATCTCTTGGCTCTCTTCTGTAAATAAGCTGGTGTCACATGTAGGAATCAATATTAATGCTCTGTTTCTATCAAGTAACAGCTTGAAAAGTTCTTAGTCTCTCATATTTAGTCAGTCTAGCACACAACAGTTTAGCTATATAATGGAAAATGTTCTAGGACAACAGTGCTTTGCTTTATGAATAACACCAAGCCTCATCACATTTTTAGCTATTCCTTTTCTTCTGTATACAGTCCAATTCCTAAGATTCCTTTCTTTTTCTCTTAAGAGCTTTTCATAGGGAAAATTTTTGCTAGGCTTCATATTAAATGACAAATATAATTACTGTATTGTTCAGAAATTGCAGGGTGGATGTTTGGTTTTGTTGTGGTTTTTCTTTTTGTTGTTTCCTTAATAAAGACACTAGATCTATGATGTTTCAGGACACAATTCTTTGTATTTACTAAAGACTGAATATTTCCATGTACATGGAAATACATAGATTCAGGTGATGTAAAACATACATAAATATATTTTGTAACTTAAATCATGAATATTTGTCAGCTACTAGAAGTCTTCCTATTACAGTGTGACAGATTATGACCAATAAGTAAAAAGTCCAGATCGACTTAGATTTCTAAGAAGGCTCTGCTGTACTTGTTCAGAGAATGTGTTTGCTAGTAAGATATATTGATGCTGCTTTCTGATACAAATTTGCATCTGAAACATTTTAAATGACATAAGTTTGATGGGCAAATATTCACCACATTCAACTTTTGCCTCATTTGTCCTTGAGCAAGTGCTGCAGGTGTTTATTGCTGTTTCTTTCTAGTTGAGATGAATATTGATTTTGGATATAAAAGTAAGTACAATTTTTTGTTGCATACAGCTAAATAATATAGTAATGAAAATTAATCATGAGCCAGCTTTGCCATTACTCATAACTAACAATTTTAGCGGGAACATTTCATTGCCATATTGAAATAAAAGCATCATAATTGACCAAATGTTTGGTTTCCCCAAGTAATTTAATCCTGCAGTAGCAGAAGATTTTGAATAGAACAGTGATGTCATGCTTGTATAGTATCCCTTTTGAAGAGCTTTTTTTGAGTTTGTTTAGTGTTGCAAGAGCACACAAAATGGAGCAAAAAATGTTGACGTGTCCCCAAGAAAACATACCTGTCATGTTACCTATCTAGGTACCTCTGTAGTCTGTGTAGTTTTGCGGATAAAGTGTCATAATTCTCGAGACATTTCATAGCTGGACAAAACCAAGAATGGTTCTGGCAAATAGATACTATGAAATGCAAGTAAGCTCTTGGGGATATATGCCAGAAATGGAGATAGGATTTGTAGAGGAGTTGTAAGGCAGTTCTTCAGGTTTTTCATTTGTTCTGATGCAGGAATGTAAAACTGAAGATAAAACAATGAAAGAAAATAGAAAGTCTGTAGTAGAAAGAAGCCTAATATATTTTCATGGTCATATAATTCTCTAGGTATGATATTCTAGTCCTCTCACAGTAACTCCTAAATGCGTTGCTTGCACTTTTCATTGAAACTGCATTTCATTAAAAAATCCTGATTTTTGAGACAAGGTTAATGAAAAATACAACTCCCAATAGAAGTCCTTGAGGTAGTGTAGTAGGAATTTTTCTCTAACCTTAATTTTCACTACTAACCCATTATTCTCCATTTACCAGTTTCTTACTAATTTTAAAATTCTTGCACTAATACACATATTCTTCCATTTAAGTAGAAACTTCTAACAACATTTTATCACACTAATCACCAAAATCTAGATAAGTGAGATGAATTGTATTTTTTTTGCTTAAAAAAATCAATTGCCTTATCAAAGGAAGCTATCAGGATGAAAAAAACAGAGTCTACTTCTGTTTTATTAGTGTAGTATTTCTTTCAGAATTTGGAATGGGAAAAGGAGAACCTTGATAATTTTAGTATTTATTTCATCTTGTAAAGTTCCTGCTAGTTCCTGTTACTTACAGCAGTCTGCTTCATTAATTGCATTCAAACTGACCAGGTGCAATCTAGTTTTGGGAACACATAGATGGCTTTTAATTGGTACTCTGATGCCATTATTGATGAGGCTCAAGTTCTTTTTCCTTGAATCTTTTTACTTTTATTTCAGCTGCAAAATTTATTGCTGTTTTTGAAAGTGCTTACATTAGACCTGTGGTTTCTGATGCCAGAGATGAGATCTTTTTTTTTCAAATTTGTTACGCAGTTAAGCTTTAGTTCATGTAGTGTCTCTCTCCACAAGTACTTAATTGTTGCTTGAGATCACAGAATCACAGAATCATTAGGGATGGAAGGCACCTCTGGAGATCCTCTAGTCCAAACCCTCTGCCAAGGCAGGGTGGCAGGGTCACTTTGAGCACGTGACACAGGAACAAGTGCTGGAGGGTTTGGAATATCTCAAGAGAGAGAGACTTCACAACCTCTCTGGGCAACCCGGCAGTACTCTGCCACCCTCAATGTAAAGAAGCTCCTCCTCATGTTTAGGGGAATTTTCTGTGTTTTTGTTTGTGGTCATTACTCCTTGTCCTCTCACTGGGGACCACTGAAAAAGTCTGGAACCATCCTCTTGACACCCACTTTTGACATATTTGTATGTGTTGATGAGATGTAAGGATGTTGGACTTAGAGACTGAGACTATGTCCCTCACAGTGTCCCTCACAATGTTAGTCCCCCAAACTGTCAAGGCAGTTGTGGAATTATTTTCTATAATCAAGTCTTCCTTAGTGTCCTCTTCAAAACTATATATAAAAAAAATTCCTACTGATTCAGTGACTTTCAGGTAAATAAAATTTTAGCTGGTGTTTTCAGAGATAAAGGAACATTGTGATGTATTTCAAGAAATTCCATTTCCTGGGAAAGGTTAGTGCTAACTTACTGGAAAAATTTCAGGTAACTTTGTTTTTAGTGTAACTCTTGAAGCTACAATTAAGTCTAAAGTTATCCTAGTGAGCTAACTAGTGCTGGGCCTGATACTTGGGCCCTACTTGCTTGGCAAGATGACTTTTTGCAGTTGTCTCAGCCTTCAGAGTGCGTGGCTGCATCTGTGTGGGGCTGCACTGCTTCCTACACAATGCAGGAGGAAGGTGTGGGGAGAACACTCAGTCATCCAAAGAAAAAGTGTGCCAGGGAGGGTTTCAAGAATTCAGCTACCAATAAAACTGCCTCTTTATCCTTCTGAAATAGCTTTGATTCACTTGATTCTTCTGTCCATATGAACTGTTCTGAATTTCATAATCAATATTTCCACATGATCTCTTATTTTATAGTAATTATTTATATTTGGTTTTCCTTTTCTTAAGTTATTTATTATTCAATAACTGCGTTGTAGTAACATTACCATTTCACCATGTTTTTTAATTGCTATTCTTGTTTTTTTCTTTCCTCTTTTTCTTCCCCTTTGTGTGTGTCTTGCACTAATATTTAAAGCATCTATATTGTCTAAGTTACTGGCATAAACAACTCTTGACATTATCTGCTTTTTCTCTTGACAATATCTTTTCTCTTAGAGAGATTCACTTCAACAGTTTCCCTAAGTGTACCAGTGGTCTAAATCCCTCTTTCAGTACTAGTAGTTTGCTCTTCACTGCTGGCAGTTAATCCAGTACTAGACCAACTTCTTTTCCCATTAAGCTGGTTAAACTCCCTTTCTTCTTCTAGTGATTAAAATTTGATATTCATATAATTTCAGATTCCGGCAAAATTTGTGTCCGTATTTGTTGATTTAATGTTCTTACTACTTATACCTGTTTCAATCTTTGATGGAATTTGCGTGTGGAAAAGTCCTCTTTTTGTGACTGCTTTCCGATTTTTTTATGAATTTTAGATATTTTCCTGTAGATTATATTTTGCTTCTTTATTATATTGTGTGCCTCATGTTTATAGAAAGTGCTAGAACTACACCAAAGCTCACTTCTATCTTTTTAGCTTCTTCTTTAGGTAAGCATATTGACCTTTGATTTCAGTGTTGCACAGAATCACAGAGTCATTAAGGTCGGAAAAGGCTGCTAAGATCATCAAATCCAACCTTTGACTGATCAGCACCTTGTCAACTAGACCAAAGCACTAAGTGCCATGTCCAATCATTTCTTTAACACTCCTAGGGTGGTGACTCCACCACCTCCCGGGGCAGTCCTTTCCAATCCTGTCTTGGGGTGACTCTATCATGTGTATCCCCTATCATGCTCTATGCCCAAAAAGTAATTTTGTGCCTTTTCTGTGCCTTTAAACTGAGCTTAAAAAAAAAAAAACAAAAAACCAAATGAACTTTTCAAAACAGTTTCTCAAGGACAGGAGATTACACTCCTCTGCGTTCTCTGGCTGCAGGAGCAGGAGGGAGCACCCTGCTTGCTTGCTTCAGCCAGCGGTTTCGGGTTTTTTTTCCCTTCTTTTCCTGGCGTGAGACGGAAAGCTGAATTTTGTTTCCTGGGACTTTGGTTTTTTCCCTTCTTCTTTCTGGACTGTTCAACAACATCAGAACACATCGGGAGAATTTTTCCCCGAGGCCCGGGGGTGGGCCCTCGCCCTCACCGACCAGCTCCGAGGAGGAGAGAGACCACACCTACAGAAGGACTCTGAAATCTTCCCAGGTTTCTCTCTATAGCGAGAGATTTCATTTCATTATTTAGCATTATTATCCTTTTCCTGTGTGTTTGTTAAATAAATAGTTCTTATCTCATTCACTTTCCTTCGAGGAAAATATTTTTTTTCCCGAACCCTGTGGGGGGAAGGGTGGTTGTAACCTGGTTTCCTCTCAGAGGATATATTGCTAGATTTTGGCCAAACCGGCACAAATACATTGGCGTAGTCGGCAGGATTCGAAGGAAAGTGAAAAAAACCTGTACTAATTACATCTTGGTTTGAATTTAACTACTTTGTGTTGGGGTAAAGTAGTTACAATGTTGGTTGAGTTCATAATGTCTCTCTGGCTGGATATACTCACGTTTTTTTGGTCCCTAGGCTTCTTGAGGTACTGGTGGTTTTTTGGTCCCAGGCCTGTTTGCCTATCCACAACTTGGTCTGATCCTGTGGCTGATAAAACACTTTTACAGAGCAGGGGCACGAATCCGGATTTCTATTTTGCTTTGCTCGTGATAATGATTTATAAGAAGTCAACAGAGGTACAGGCAGTTGTTCAAAGTGTGTATGATAACGTCGTTTCTCCATCCTAACCCCAGTCCTAGTTTCAGTAAGCCTGTTTTGGGAGTTCATTGGTAATTGCACTCAGTTTGTTAGAAGAGGAGGAGATCGGTTTCCCAGCCTTTCATCTCCCTCCCCTTTAAATTTGATACATTATCTTTGAGAAGGTTCAGTTTCCCCTGGATGTTAAAGAGACCACCCTCCTGGTATTTAATCTGGTAGTCTTTCTCTATATGGTTTGCAGCCGTCTAGATAAGAGCTCAGATTTCCAGGGTGACTGAGGAGACACCTGTCCCAGAGGTGGAAAATCCTGAGTGGGGTGGAGAATGGGAGGATATGGGCCAAATCCTGAAGAAATTCTCTGACCCGATAATTTGCAATTACCCCCTGAACAAATTCAGAACCAGCTGAGGTGGGGAAATATCTGAAAGAGAAATACAATGACAATTCTAATGAGAAACAGCTCATCGCAATATGCTGGGCCTTGGCATATGCCTATCGCACACTGCTGTACTGTAGAGCAGCAGATAAAGGCAGAGGGGCAGGAAGATAAACCAGCAGACACCCCAGTCACTCAGGCTGCAGCCAAACCAGAGGGAGACACTAAGCCATTGACAGTTGCTCCTGTCACGAGGAAAAAGCACACAACCAAAACCGATCGCCCAGTGAAAGATGATGATGATGCAGGGGAAGGAACCTCAAAACCACCAACTGATCAGGCACAGAAACCATTACTGAGTCCCTGTCCATAAAGGACCTTCACAGCCTAAGAAAGGACTACACCCGACGGCCAATGAATCCATAATAAGTTGGATGGTCCGTATTTGGATGCTGCAGGTGATGATGTAATGCTGGACGGCGCTGAAGCGAGGCATTTGGGATCCCTGTCACGTGATCCAGCTATTGACCAAAGGATGATAAGGGAGGCTGACTCTGCCAGTGTCTGGAGACGGCTCTTGAGTGGTGTGAGGATAGATATCTGTGTGCAGATGATCTCTATATGCAGCAAACCCAGTGGAAGACCATTGAACAAGGGATTCAATGCCTGAGAGAACTAGGGGTGGTAGAGGTTGTCTTCACAGATGACCCAGGATTGAGAAGTCCAGACCGGGCCAGAGTTGGTCCTTTCATGTGGCGAAAGCTCATACAGCTTGGGCCATCAGAATATAAGTCTGCTTTAGCACTGATGAAACCAGATTACGGTGCAAATGAGACCGTGCAGGATATGGCAACAAGCTCCGAGCATATGCAGACTCTGTGCATGGCCCAACACATGCGAAAATCGCAGCTGTGGAAACACGTGTGCAGAATTTGGAAGATAAGATGGAGAAGAATACCAGGACCTCAAGAAGGAGATCAAGAGGGCTTTCTTCAAATCTCGGCAGTACAGATCCAAAATTCTGATACCCAACGAGGACGTTCCCTAGAGAGAAGGTACATCCCACGAAGTGAGCTGTGGAAATTCCTGTGTGACAGTGGGGAAGACACAAAGAAGTGGGGTGGACAGCCCACTTCTGCTCTGGCAGCACGAGTGCATGAATTAAAGGAGCGCAAGTCTCAGAAAGGAAATTTTACTAAAAAGAAAGTAGCTCCAGTTGCCCGTAGCCAATCTGCCGGAAATGATAGACAGGAGGATAACCAGAATTAGAGGGGCCCTGCCTCTAACCAGGTAGAGGCTAGGGAAAACCGTATTTTTTGGACTGTGTGGATTCGTTGGCCTGGTACATCAGAACCACAAAGATATGATGCTTTGGTTGACACTGGTGCGCAGTGTACAATAATCCCATCGCAAACATGTGGGGGTAGAATCTGTTTCTATTACTGGTGTAACAGGTGGGTCACAAAATTTGACCCTAGTGGAAGCTGAGGTGAGCCTGACTGGAAATGAGTGGAAGAAACATTTCATTGTGACTGGCCCAGAGGCCCCGTGCATTTTGGGCATAGACTTCCTCCAAGGAGGGCATTTCAGAGACCCAAAGGGACTCAAGTGGGCTTTTGGAATAGCTGCTGTGAGACAGAGGGCATCAGGCAATTGAATACCTTGCCTGGACTATCAGAGAACCCATCTGCAGTAGGCCTTCTGAAGGAGGAGGAACAAAGAGTACCAATTGCTACCTCGACAGTGCATCGCCGACAGTACCAGACAACTCAAGATGCTGTGATTCCCATCCCACAAATGATCCGTGACTTGGAGAGCCAAGGGGTAATCAGCAAAACCACATCACCCTTCAACAGCCCCATCTGGCCTGTGCGCAAGTCTAAAAAGAATGGAGATTAGACTGTGAACTATCGTGCCTTCGAATGAAGTAACCCCACCACTTCGCTGCCTTTGGACTCCAGCTCGTACTGAAGCTCCAACATGTCTGGCACGGCAGCGCTCAGTGGTGGGTCACTTCATTCGAGGCACGATAGTCCACAGTCAATCTCCATTCCCTTCAGATTTGCGCACAGGCCAGATGGGGCTGTTGAAGGGTGAGTGGGTTTTGCTGATCACCCCTTGGCTCTCCAAGTCACGGATCATCTTGTGGATGGGAATCACAGCATCTCGAGTTGTCTGGTACTGTCGGCGATGCACTGTCGAGGTAGCAATTGGTACTCTTTGTTCTCCTCTTTCAGAAGGCCTACTGCAGATGGGTTTTCTGATAGTCCAGGCAGGTATTCAATTGCCTGATGCCCTCTGTCTCCACAGCAGCTATTCCAAAAGCCCACTTGAGTCCCTTTGGGTCTCTGAAATGCCCCCCTTGGAGGAAGTCTATGCCCAAAATGCACGGGGCCTCTGGGCCAGTCACAATGAAATGTTCTTTACTCATTTCCAGTCAGGCTCACCTCAGCTTCTACTAGGGTCAAATTTTGTGACCCACCTGTTACACCAGTAATAGAAACAGATTCTACCCCACATGTTGCGATGGGATTATTGTGCACTGCGCACCAGTGTTAACCAAAGCATCATATCTTTGTGGTTCTGATGTACCAGGCCAACGAATCCACACAGTCCAAAAAATACGGTTTTCCCTGGCCTCTACCTGGTTAGAGGCAGGGCCCCTCTAATTCTGGTTATCCTTCTGTCTATCATTTTCAGCAGATTGGCTACGGGCAACTGGAGCTACTTTCTTTTTAGTAAAATTTCCTTTTTGAGACTTGCGCTCCTTTAATTCATGCACTCGTGCTGCCAGAGCAGAAGTGGGCTGTCCACCCCACTTCTTCATGTCTTCTCCACTGTCACACAGGAATTTCCACAGCTCACTTCGTGGGATGTACCTTCTCTCTAGGGAACGTCCTCGTTGGGTATTAGAATCTCTGATCTGTACTGCCGAGATTTGGAGAAAGCTCTCTTTGATCTCTTCTTGAGGTCCTGGTAATTCTTCTCCATCTTATTTTCTAAATTCTGCACACGTGTTTCCACAGCTGCGATTTTCGCATGTGTTGGGCCATGCACGGAGTCTGCATATACTCGGAGCTTTGTTGCATATCTTGCACGGTCTCATTTGCACTATAATTTGGTTTCATCAGTGCTAAAGCAGACTTATATTCTGATGGCCCAAGCTGTATGAGCTTTCGCCACGTGAAAGGACCAACTGTGGCCTGGTCTGGACTCCTCAATCCTGGGTCATCTGTGAAGACAACCTCTACCACCCTTAGTTCTCTCAGGCATTGAATCCTTTGTTCAATGGTCTTCCACTGGGTTTTGCTGCATATAGAGATCATCTGCACACAGATATCTATCCCTCACACCACTCAAGAGCCGTCTCCAGATACTGGCAGAGTCAGCCCCCTTATCATCCTTTGGTCAATAGCTGGATCACGTGACAGGGATCCCAAATGCCTCGCTTCAGCACCGTCCAGAATTACATCATCACTTGCAGCATCCCAAATATGGACCATCCAACTTATTATGGATTCATTGGGCCGTCGGGTGTAGTCCTTTCTTAGGCTGTGAAGGTCCTTTATGGACAGGGACTCAGTAATGGTTTCTGTGCCTGAATCAGTTGGTGGTTTTGAGGTTCCTTCCCCTGCATCATCATCATCTTTCACTGGGCGATCGGTTTTGGTTGTGTGCTTTTTCCTCGTGACAGGAGCAACTGTCAATGGCTTAGTGTCTCCCTCTGGTTTGGCTGCAGCCTGAGTGACTGGGATATCTGCTGGTTTATCTTCCTGCCCCTCTGCCTTTACCTGCTGCTCTACAGTACCCAGCAGTGTGCGATAGGCATATGCCAAGGCCCCGCATATTGCGATGAGCTGTTTCTCATTAGAATTGTTATTGTATTTCTCTTTCAGATATTTCCCCACCTCAGCTGGTTTCTGAATTAGTTCAGGGGGGTAATTGCAAATTATTGGGTCAGAGAATTTTTTCAGGATTTGGCCCATATCCTCCCATTCTCCACCCCACTCAGGATTTTCCACCTCTGGGACAGGTGTCTCCTCAGTCACCCTGGAAATCTGAGCTCTTATTCTAGATAAGCTGCAAACCATATAGAGAAAGACTACCAGATTAAATACCAGGAGGGTGGTCTCTTTAACATCCAGGGGAAACTGAACTTTCTCAAAAGATAATGTATCAAATTTAAAGGGGAGGGAGATGAAAGGCTGGGAAACCACATCTCCTCCTCTTCTAACAAACTGAGTGCAATTACCAGTGAACTCCCAAAACAGGCTACTGAAACTAGGACTGGGGTTAGGATGGAGAAACAACCTATCATACACACTTTGAACAACTGCCTGTACCTCTGTTGACTTCTTATAAATCATTATCACCGAGCAAAGCAAAATAGAAATCCAGATTTGTGCCCCTGCTCTGTAAAAGTGTTTTATCAGCCACAGGATCAGACCAAGTTGTGGATAGGCAAACAGGCCTTGGGACTAAAAAAACCACTAGTACTTCAAGCAAACCTAGGGACCAAAAAAACGTGAGTATATCCAGCCAGAGAGACATTATGAACTCAACTAACATTGTAACTACTTTACCCCAACACAAATTAGTTAAATTCAACCAAGATGTAATTAGTACAGTTTTTTTCACTTTCCTTCGAATCCTGCCGACTACGCCAATTAGTATTTGTGCCGGGTTGGCCAAAACCCAGCAATATATCCTCTGAGAGAAAACCAGGTTACAACCACCCTTCCCCCCACAGGGTTCGGGAAAAAAAAAATATTTTCCTCGAAGGAAAGTGAATGAGATAAGAACTATTTATTTAACAAACACACGGGAAAAGGATAATAATGCTAAACAAAATGAAATCTCTCGCTATAGAGAGAAACCTGGGAAGATTTCAGAGTCCTTCTGTAGGTGTGGTCTCTCTCCTCCTCGGAGCTGGGTCGGCGAGGGCCCACCCCCGAGCCTCGGGGAAAAATTCTCCGATGTGTTCTGATGTTGTTGAACAGTCCAGAAGAGAAGAAGGGGCAAAAAAAAACCAAAGTCCCAGGAAACAAAATTCAGCTTTCCGTCTCACGCTGGGAAAAGAAGGGAAAAAAAAAAACCTGAAACCTCTGGCTGAAGAAAGCAAGCAGGGTGCTCCCTCCTGCTCCTGCAGCCAGAGAACGCAGAGGAGTGTATCTCCATGTCCTTGAGAAACTGTTTTGAAAAGTTCGTTTGGTTTTTTTTTTTTCCCAAGCTCAGTTTAAAGGCACAGAAAAGGCACAAAATTACTTTTTGGGCATAGAGCATGATAGGGGATACACATGATAGAGTCACCCCAAGACAAGTGTCACTTTATTATTGGCATGAATATACAATCACTAGGTGTGTGAATACAGGAATTAGTAGTACTGTTTCCTTCAACACTGGGACTCCTCACTAGCATCTCTGTCTTCTAGTAAAGGCACACAAAGATGTTTTTTTCCAGAGCAAGAATGTACATACCAGAGTAGATAATGAAAATTTATAAAAAATTGTTAAATATAATTATTAGGTATCTTGCAATGTGTCTATGAGGTGGTTTTAACATAACATTGTTTCATATTCTTTCTGTGATCCTCTAATGCTGATATCCAAGTGGGCTGAGGTAAGATTACATATGGAACAATTTTTGAAAATTTCCTGTGTATTTCAATTTTTCAGTAAAGATCAAAAAAGAAAATGTGTGAACTTTAGTGTTTCAAGTTCAGCTGGTCTGAAACAGGACAAAGACATGTGACAGTTCAGTATTCAGACCTCTTTGGTTAGCTGTTGCTAAGATATCATGGCCAGGGATCTCCATCTTGCATTTAAGATTCTGGCTGCCTGGCTTACAAAGATCCTTGCTAATTTGTTCTAGAACATTGTGCACTTCAAGTCATCCATGCTATTAGTGTGGGTTTTGCTAGACAACATTGTAGTTTTAAGAGAAGTAGTACTTCACTTTTTAATTTCATGGAGAAAAGACACACTTTTTACTTACTTGCTGCTTTACAGTTCTTCAAATCCCATCTGTACTCTCTGGGGCCAAACAAAAACTTCTTCAAATGTATTCTAAGAAAATTAGGCAAAGTGTTTTAAGGAACAATAGCACATTTAGTGTGTAAATGTTTGCACCTTGAATTTTCTTTAATTACTGTGTTCAATTACTGATATCTTTGCAAAGCGGTCATGGTACAGGGAGAAAGCATAGTCAAATTCAGCAGCAAAAGAATACAAATTCACAAGAAGTTTTGAAGTTTCAAAGACTAGCAACACAGACCACTAATGACGTTAATTATGCTTACTGCTTCTAATACATTTGTTTTATTAACTTAGAATCATAAAACTTTGACAATTTGAAAGATTTGGAAGGCAAAGTGAGGTATCAGCCTTCTAAGAATGAAATGGAGACACCTACTGTTAAGGACAGCTTTTTTTATTAAACCCCCACTTTTTTACATCTGGGAACTTTTCATGATGAAAAGATTTTTTAATTCATGGACCAAATATTAAAAGTCTGTGGGATGTATTTATTAATTAGGCTGAAGAAGGAGACGGCTCCTCAGAAAAGTCTAAATATTCAGTGTAAAAAATTATACTGACTTGGCTTACAAAACAAATGCATAAAAAATGTCTTCTGGATGTCATGGACCTAAATCTGTTTGAAGGCAATACTTTAAAATTCCCCAGGACTATGTAGGCCTTCTTTCATCCATATTATTTGTGGGCTACTATGACCAGTGAGATGGTGGGTACTTTCAGATAAAATAAAAAGGTAATGCATAACAAAGTGTTTTAGTTCATTTCAGTATATTCTAGCTATTTCTAGTTCTTCAGAGCAGAGTTCACTTGCTTTTATTTATATCTGTAAAAATAAGAATGAATCTGAAATGAAGTACTGATGAGGGCTGTTTTATTATGGAGAACTACAAACCATTTACAGTAAAGTTTATTGCGAATCTGAAATGTATCAGTACAGCGATGTCCTTTTTACCAGATTATATGGGCTCCCCCTGGTGGCTAATTTCTGTCACCTGGAGTCATAATATACAGGGGCATCTAGAATTTAAGATTTCTAGTACAAGTAACAGATTTTCTTTCAAACAGTAATGCTTTGTGAGAGTTTTTTAATTCACTCGGGAGCTTCTTTACAATGTCTCTTTTTGCACTGCTACATAAATAACTTATCTAGTCAGCTTTACAACCTGCTTCTTAGTGAATTTGTTTTAAGTTTTTTTCTTTACTAAATCGGTTTAGAATTTAGAAGTTTTAGTAATACAATATTTGAAGAAGTTATATTTTTTGTTTTCTGACTTCCATTCAGTGTAAAAAAACCAAAACAAAAGACCAAACTGTTACATCCAGTTGCAAATCTTTAATTTTAACTGAAAAAAAAGGCAGTTAGTGTAAAACACTGAAAAACAAAGATGGCAGGGTCAGTAAGGCTTCAGATCAGAATTTAATGTGTTCCCTGAACTGCCTCTAACATGCGGAGGAACAGGATGAGGTCTAGGAATGGGCCCATGTGATCACCATGAGGTTCAACAAGGCCACGTGCAAGGTGCTACACCTGGGTCAGAGCAACCCTGGTATCAGCACAGGCTGGGGATGGACAGATCAGAGCAGCCCTGCCCAGAAGGACTTGTGGGTGCTGGTGGGTGAGAGGCTGGACATGACCCAGCCATGGCACTCACAGCCCAGAGAGCCAAACGTGTCCTGGGCTGCATCCAAAGCAGCGCGGGCAGCAGGGCCAGGGAGGGGATTCTGCCCCTCTGCTCTGCTCTGCTGAGACCCCACCTGCAGTGCAGCATCCAGCTCTGGGGTCCCAGCATGGGAAGGACATGGAATTGTTGGGGTGGTCCAGAGGAGGGACACCGAGTTTATCAGAACACGTCTCCTATGATGACAGGCTGAGACAGTTGAGGTTGTACAGCCTGGAGAAGAGAAGGCTCCAGAAAGAGCTGATTGTGGTCTTCCAGTGCTCAAAGCAGCCTTATAGGAAAGATGGGGACAAGAAAACAGGGCCTGTAGTGATATGGCAAGGAGTAATATTTTTAAACTAAAGGAGTGTAAATTCAAACTAGATGTAAGTAAAGCATTTTTTGTGATGAGGGTGGTGAAACACTGGAACAGGTTGCCCAGAGAAGTGGAAATTTTCCCATCCACAGAACCATTCGTGGTTGGGTTTGACAGGACTGTAAGCAACCTGATGTTGTCAAAGATGTCTCTGCTCATCGCAGGGGGGTTGGACTAGACGACCTTTAAAGGTCTCTTCCAACCCAAACCATTCTAGGATTCTGTGATATGTTCCTGGTGTTAGGTTTAATAGCAGATTTGATGCAATCAGTTGGAAGATGCTTTAATCATTTATGTAGTCCTGCAATGTTCATCAAAACTTGCGCACTTCTAATTTGTTTCCTGTTTGTTATAATCTGATGCTTCATATTCCTTGGAAAATTAATTTATTGTATGGCAGAAAATATCTGCTTTTCTTCCAAGGTATATTTAAATCAATAATGGAGGTGATACCAGAGTAATCTTATTCCAGATTAAAGAGATATCTATGAGCTCTAGCTCTAGATACTTAATCTTCTATTAATCTATTAAAAATTGGTTTGTTCTAGTGTGCAACATTGATGTACAAGACATAGAAACTACTAAGAAGTTTAAGCTCATGTTCTTTTTAGATTTGATGTTTGAAATTGTCAGGTTAATATCAAATGTCTTTTAAGAGGTTAGTGAATGCCTATATATCTGTAGCTGATCATAAGTGGTTTATAATTTTAGTTACTGAATTACTGTGTCCTCTTCTCATACATGGGGACCTAAATGTGTGTGTTTGTTCCTGTATTAGTTTTTGCCCACTACATGATTCACCCAGAAGGCCCCATCCAGCCTGGCCTTGAACACTTTCAGAGATGGGGCATCCACAACCTCTCTGGGCAATCCATTCCAGTGCCTCAGTATCCCCACAGTAAAGAATTTCATTCTAGTATTTAACCTAAACCTGTCCTCCTGCATCTTAAGGTCATTCCCTCCTTCCTGTCACTACATGCCCTTGCGAAAAGCCCCTCTCCAACCCTTCTTGTGAGCCCACTGTAAGTACTGGAAGGTACTCTAAGTCCTCCCTGGAACCTTCTCTTCTCCAGGCTGAACAACCCCAAGTCTCTCAGCTTTTCCTTACAGGACAGGTGCTCCAGACCTCTGATCAATGTAGCAGCCCTCCTCTGAACTCAGTTCAACAGGGTAGCTTCTTGTGCTTGGGGCCTCAGAGCTGGATGCAGGAGACTCCAGGTGGGGTCTCACCTGAGTGGAACAGAGGGACAGAATCCCCTCTTGCCCTGCTGCCCACACTGCTTTGGATGCAGCTCAGGATACGACTGGCTTTCTGGGCTCTGAGCACACATTGCCAGGTCATGTTAAGCTGCTTGTCCATGAACACCACCAAATCTTTCTTCCCCAAGGCTGCTCTCAAGCCATTCTCTGCCCAGCCTGTATTTGTGCTTGGGATTGCCCTGACCCAGAATCCTGCACTTCGCCTTTTTGAATTTCCAGAGGTTTGCAGACGTCCATCTCTTGGGCATGTTCTAGGTCCCTCCGGATGGCATTCCTTCTCTCTAGTGTGTCCACCATGCCACACAGCTTGGTGTCATTGGCAAACTTGCTGAGGGTGCTCCCAACTGTCCATATCACTGACACAGATGTTAAACAGCACCAGTCCCAGTACTGTCCCCCAAGGAACACCACTTTTCACTGCTTTCCACTTGGACATGGAGCTGTTGATGGCAATTCTTTGAGTGCAACCATCCAGCCAATTCTTTATCTACCAAGTGGTCCATCTGTCAATTACGTGTCTCTCCAGTTTACAGACCAAGATGTCATGCAAAACAGTGTCAAATGCTTTGCAGAATTCCAGGTAGATGGCATCAGTTGCTCTTCCCTCATCCACCACCGATGTAATCCTATTGTAAAAGGTCTTTGTCTTCATTAATTTGTTCTGGTATCATTATTAGTGGTTGGTGGTAGTTTGTTCCTCTATTTTTGCCTTTTTTTCTTAAAAATTATTAAAGATTAAATCAAGAATTTTAATGTAATGCAGATAAAAAAATGGCAAGCCATAATCTTTGTTTGCTCCCTAGTTCTCCAATAAAACAATGATGTGCAGACGGCAATTACTGCATATGCTGTGCTGTTATTTAGTGTGAGAGAGGTATTGGGTCATTTTCACCTATAATAATTTTTTATAAGTATTGGTTCTGTGCTAGCTTGATCTGTGTTTCACAATCTGCGAGCCCATAAAAATACTTCTTGTCTCCTTTCATTATCCATTCAATTAATTTGAACTTTTTACAGGGCCTAAAAGAGGTTTGCATTTTTAAAAATATTGAAAATTGGTGCCTGCAATTCATCTACTCTTTGGATTAAATGATAACAGTATTTTACAGTGTTTATTATCAACAGTTGCTGTTGGTCAGCCATCACTAGCTCTTGCACATATAGTAAAGTATTTGACTTTCGTTCCTCTTGTTTTAGATATCAGAAATATAGTATGAGTATTTTTAATAAAATGGTGGTTCCACAGATAACAAGATTCAGAAAAGGACTGATGTAATATTATTATTCTGTTTCTTCCCTCCACCAAATGCAAAAATTGACAATTTGATCAGTAATCCTGATTAAAAAAATGTTTGATCTGTTGATTTTTGGAGCTGTTGAAAACCTGTTTTACTTTATTTGCCCATGCAGAAAAAAGAGTCTCAAGGCTCCTGGTAACTCCAGTCATGGAAAAGAGTAAAGTTGTTCATGTCAAGTGGAGACATTAATTTAGGAATTTTTTTTGTCATTTTGAAATTCTTTCTGGAAATGATATTAAGTAGATGTCGTGGCTTGACACTGGCTAAGCACCAGGCACCCATGAAAAAACCCATCTACTTATTTTCCTCTGCTGTAGCTGAGCAGAGGAGGGGGAATTGAAAACTTCATTTTCACGAGTTGAGATAAGGATTACCGAAAAAAAAAAAGAACACTTTAAGGCAAAACAGGTTCAAAACTTAAACAGTACAAAGATTTATTATTAACAGAGCTAAAAGTAAAAAGGGTAATGAGAACCAAAGCAAATCTTCAGAACACCTTTCTTTCCCAGTGCCTCCCTTTTCCCACCGACCGTGCAAGGAAACAAAACATGGAGTTTTGGTCAGTATTTCTCTTCTTAAAAATCTTTCTTCAGTATGCTTAAGGAAAAGAGTTTCTTCTGCTGTGCTGTGGGATCCTTCCCACGGGAGATAATTCTCTGCGAACTTTTCTAGCGTGGTTTTAACTTCCACAAGCAGCAGTCCCACCTGAACCTGCTCCAATGTGAGTCCCTCCCAGGGGCCAAGCAGTCTTCCCACAACTGCCCAGCATGGGTCATTTTAGTTCATGGGGGTTTAGTCTTTTAAGGATGAGCTGTTCTAGTTTGGAAGCGAAGGCTCTTTTCCTCTATTTCTAAAAGAAAGGGGCATCTCTCTCTTCGAGTTCCTCACTAGATTACAGCTTTTCAGCATCCACGCGCTCCAGCGTGAGTACTGTTCTTCACGGGCTGCGTGTGTTTCTCTGCACCCCCCCTGCACCTCATGAATGGTAGGGAAACAGTTTGTTGTATTACAGTCCTCACCAGGGCTTGCAGGAGAATCTCAGCTCCGGTGCTTGGAGCACCTCCTCCCTCTCCTTTTTTTCACTGACCTCTGTTAGAAATGAACTAACTTTTAGGTACAATTAAATAGGGACAAAGTCCTCGAAGCAAAAGAAGACTGTTTATTAGTAGCGCTTCAGCTGAGCCGGGTGTGTGTCCCCCTCCTCCAGAGGCGAACACGTATACCCGCCATCTAACTGGCTACATTTTATACCCTTTCCCGGCCAGGGCGGTCCCTGTCCCCTTTCCCATTGGCTGGGTACTGGGGAACTTACATTCTCTCCCGACCGCCTACTTTTCTGTCCCCTCCCCGCTAATCCTACTTCTTTTTTAGTCAGGTCTACTACTGCGCCCCGCTCACAGCAACACCCAACAAACCAACCAACAAATCCGAGCCACAAATAACAACACACAGAACAAACAACCTTCATTCTTTAACTTAATAACCTTTTGGCTTCAGCAAAATATCACCTCATCTCTAACACCTCGGTGTCGCCATGTTGGTTTTCCTCATGTGTCCTCACTTTTCCTCTGACTTGGAAGAAAGCTGTTGTCTGTAAGTTGCAGCTGAGAGGTTGATCCCCTCCGGGCTCTGCAGCGGGGAATTGCTTGCCATGTCTCTCACTGCTGGCCACGTTGCTCCTGCCAGCACCGCACGGCCGTCCCCGGTCGCATGGTCCTCACTGGCACTACACGGGCGGCTCCAGCCTCAGGAGGGTCCCGGACGCGCGGTCCCGGCCTCGGGAACGCCCCTGCCCGGATGGGCCCCGGCAGCCGCCCCACCACGCCTTAGCAGAAGACAGAGAACTTCCCGCGGTTTTTCCTTTCTTAAATACGTAATCACAGAGGCGTTACCGACCTGTCTAATTCGGCTAGTAACTGCTCATCGTCAGCGCCTTCAGAGGCTGGCTCTGTGCCAGACATGGAAGTTTCGAGCGGCTTTTCTCCCGCCTCACAAAAAAGCAGGCTGTGTTAAACCAACACAGTTGATAGGTCTTTTTTAGTGAGTTAGGACTTCTGTAATGTCAGGATCACTACTTTTTCACAAGGTAGTACATACAAGAAAAAAATATCCTGGCGTCTTTCTCAATGTGCTGGTGATCCTCTTCTCTTCTGAGGGAACACATCTGGGAGCTCTGCCTGTTAGCAAACATGATGAAGCACTAAAGCTTCAAGTTAGTAAATATCTAAAGCCCAAATTTTACCTAGCCTTTAATTCGACGGATTTCTGATTCAGTGAACTCAACTGAATTATTGATTATTTGGTTAGAATAACATTTCATGTGGCTGTCTGTTGGCAGTGATGAGCTGTTGGTGCAAAGTTTGGTGTGAATTTTATCACATGCTTTTAGGCCTTTTGCCGTTGCTTACTGTGAGTGTTTTAGTCCTAAATGTCCATGAAAAGTACTGCTTCTGTGTTTTTTCCAAAGCAAATGCAAGAGTGTCAAAGTGAGCTGCACCACAGCTGAAAGATAGTGCTGATAGTATTAATGCACAGTTGTGCTTGCTCCATGTTAGTACTCCTGTTTAGTTAGTCTGTTGTGTTAAACTGCGTGTTTGGTATCTAATGAAGAAATGTACCAAACAAACAAGCTAAAGCAGTTGAGGAAAGAAGAGGGTTGAGAATAAATGTATTACTCCTAAAAATTTTTAGAAACAAGTTAATCCTTTCCCAGAGTTTGAGAGGCAAAACAAGGGCCATGGAGTATGGAAGCTTGCTTTGATTAAAGTTACTAGCATTTTATGTGGTTAAATAATGTACTCTGCTTTGAAAGACTTTAAACAGTGCTGGGTTTGGCATTTATTTTTTCCATGGGTTTGTTTGATAACATAGTAGTTTACAGCACATATAAAAATACCTTTCTAGGACACCAAACAAGTAACAAAGTAGATGGAAATAAACACTGAAAATGGTTAATACTCACTTTTGAACAGCTCTGCAGGACATCTTTGAGCTTCTTTTTCACAGGGAAGTGCAACAAAGCAAGTATTTATTTTATGTTCTTATAAATAATTTTCTTTTTATTTTCTTTAAATACTGTGAATATTTTAGTGCTGCTGACGCTAGTGGTTAAATGCACAAATAGCTTGGAATGTCACAATTTCTCAAAGAATGTGCCCACATATAGTTCTACACAGAAAGCTGGCTGAGGACTGAGCTTACTTTATCAACACTGACAGTGTCCAAGGGATTCAGCAAAGTATTCTTTGTAAAGGAAGACAGGCCACTGCTGTATTTCAGAAGTTAATGGAAGAAATTAAGTGTGAATATCTTTGAGTATTTTTATGAGAAGCTGGGCTTGAGGCAGATAGAAAAGTCTTTAAGGGTCTTATGCTGTAGAGCTGTTTTCAATGAGGAGCTAAAAGCTGAAAAGCTGGACCAGCAAATGTGTCTTAATTGCTGTCCTAGATGTCTGTTTTATTTTGTGTGCAAAAATTCAGTCCTTTCATCACCAACAAACTACCAAAGCTTCTGTGGGCTTCTAGTCTGATCTGCCAGCATAGATTTTTAATAGTTACATGTATCTAAGTTGCAAACTTGTTTTAGAATGCAATTTATTAATTTTTAATGGTCTGGAGAGTTATAAGGGAGCAAGTTTTATTGAAAAAGTCTTTTAATGCAAGTGGAAGAATTGTAGCATTCATAAAAATATCTTAGACAACACCAGTAGATATAACAGGGCAAAAGCTAGATAGTGAATGATCTGGAGCACTCAGTAAGATGAAGCACGGTCGGGCCCACTCAAATTTTCTTGCTACAGGCAAAAAAATCAGTTGCAGCCTGATATTTAAAAGAGTTTTTTGGGACTGCGGGAGCAAAGCAATATCCATTTCAGTAACTTAAATAGGAAGAGTATATTAAGTAGGTGATAGTCATCAGAAAATGCAGTAGTATCCATGATGGATTCTACTACGACCAGAAAAATTCAATAGCTTTAAAACACCTGAAAATAGAAAAAACATACTGAGATGTTTTATGCTGATAAAGTAAATAAGACCTGTATTTTACTTATATAAAAACATAACCTTATCTGTAATTAGTATTTAGGAATGGTTTGAGATTTTTAACTTATTTATTTGGGGTATATTTTTCTTTTAAGATAGGAGATGTTGTTTGTTTTCTAGTGGAAAAAAGGTATTTTTGTCTGAAAATTCTGGATACTATAAAATATAATACCCTATTTTTGCTCCTTAGGGTCACATTAAACATATTAACCTCTGATGATTTCATGGGCTTAAGTTCAGAACTTCAGTAAGAAATGATACCTCTCTTCATTTGCAGGGAGAATGTGTGACTGTTAAAGAAGATGTGATTCTTTGAACCACCTTTGAATATGTGGGCTATAAATTGACATATTTATGGTCTCTAGTGTTCCAAAATCCTAGCTGAATCTTCTTAAAAGTGAATGTGTCTGTGCATTTCTTTCATCACCGCATACTTGCATGGTCTACCTTCAGCAGGTGCATCATGCACCATGTAGACAGGCAGAGCCATTTGTTACAGATACTTACATTTATAGACTAGAATTATGCAGTTGCTTAGTACTTTTTCCACACCTCTCCTACAATTTTCACAAGACTGCTACTTTCTACGCAATTTGATGGAAAAAGAGACTGTAGAAATGAGGAGTTTGCTAGAGAAAGAAGAAGCATCCAAACCAGTAATGTCATATCAGGCAAAGCCAGTTGAAGTGAGGTTAGCTACTCAGTTGGAGAGTCAGCAGGCAGCTGAGCATGTATCTGTATGTATTGTGTATGTTGGCCTGCCACTTAGCTTGTGAATGGTTAAAACCAGCCATATCTCACATCCTGTTGTTTATGCAGTCAGAGAGAAAATATGGAGTGAAGGTGAAGCAAAAGCAGGAGTAGAAAAGGATGAGAAAAGGGGCTGGGATTGTAACACTCTGCAGATCAGTGCATTAGCTGACGTTATTTTGCTGCTCCCAGACCTCACGCTTTCATAGATCATAGCTGAAACTTGAAGTGTTTGTTGTCATACTCAGGTGTTGCAGCCTAGAGGGATCTCTACCTTGAATCATTGCCTTTGGTACATGTTTCTTGTCTCTTTTGAAAACTCTTGCGTTATCAGAGCAATGAAAAATATTTTGTAACTGATATTTGCCACCTTTTTATTTTAGAGAAAAAAATGTGGTCTCTCCTTCTGATAATGAACATCTTAACTGATAATAATTATTTTAAGGCTGCTCAGATTATGATCCTTTTCTGCTTTGTTTTTGCTCTGTAAGCCACATAGAAATACTGTCCCCTGAGTATAGTGTACTTGCTGTATTCACATAGTTTGTCCCCAGAATACCAGAAAAGCCTGAGATGAATGTTTCCTTTGACTGGCGAGCTGAGTGCAGGGCTGGAAGCCTAGTAACAGAATCAGGGTTTAAATTGATTGTTTGTTTAGATGCTCTCTTCGTATGTTAATTTCTTCATCTGAAAAAATTCTTTTCAAGGAAGTTCTGCCTATGTCACTACTGGTAATTGTCATTATTTCTGATGCAACTATCACCTCTACCTTTCCTTTTTTTTCCTTAATTGAATACTATTACCTTGCTATAATTTTCTTTTTTTAACATGATTTTTTTTAAAAAAGAAAGATTTGGTGAAGCCTTCGACATCTCTAGAGGCTATTTATCAGCTAGGCTGATATATCATTCTGAGGATGTAACAGAGTAGTCAGAAATTCAATGATTGATGTGGTGGAACTGTATTTATAGAATTAGATTAAAGGATAAGGTTTTACCAGTATTATTTCAGTGTGTTCCCTCAGACTGACCCGCTAACAGGCCAGTTTTATTTTCTGTCCCTTATCCTCTTTTTGGCAAAGAAGAGCTAACCAATCCATAAACTAAGATTTGCTTGTAGCAATTTGGTACTAGCATGATAACTGTATCACATGTATGAAATCTAGCTTAAAGAAAACAGGGGGTCATCTTTACTCTGCATTCCTCCAAGTAAGATATGCTTGAATTTGGGGTTTTTTTTCTTCTTTTTTTTAAATGTAGAATAAGAAGTCCTTTCCTAGGAAAAACAATTCTTATTGTTTTGTAAAATCATTTCTCATGTATGGACAGGCAATAAAAATGGGAAGTTAGTGTTAGAAACACTGATGTTGACAAAATATATTTGGGCTTCCTGGCTTCTAAATTTGAAAGCTTGAAATTTTTTACTAAACATGTCACAGGATCAGATGATAGCAAGAAAAAGATGCTTATATGTTTGTGTACATACAAAATTGACCTTTGTGATGCAGCTTGACATCTAAACACTAAAAGCAGTCATTTGTTTTGACAGCAGAATTAATTGAGGCTAAAACAGTTGAAATTCCACTTGTATCAAGCTGTTCATTAGGAACTGCTGTCTGGCTTTAGTGCTGTCAGAAAAATAACCTGTTCTGCTATGATTAAATAGCAGAATGATGGTCGGTCCACTGAATTTGAGAGAGAGGTTGAATAAACTTTCTACTGCGGAAACAATTCAGAAGTGACATGCTGCAAGGGGGGTCAGAATGTGCATTGATATCCAGCTGAGCTGTCAACTGGCACTGAGCCAGGCACGCAAAGCTTTGCTGTTTGAAGCAGCATGTGAAGCATATGCAGTTTAAAAAAATTGTCCTCCTTTCGTGCATGATTTAGACTCAGAGACAAACTTTTGTTTTTGTTGAAAACAAGAATATGGTTTGTTATTGTATTTGTAACTGCAGGTACAGATTTATGGAGTATTTTTAAAAGCTTTTGCTTGAAACAGATATGTTAATGTTTATATGTGTGCATGCATGTGTGTAAACTGATTCCTCAGGTTGCAGGGAAGGGCAGTTTTCGGGGAGGTTCTGAGTGTCTGAGTGCTTCCGGTTACTGAGAATTACATGCAGTTAATACTAGTATAATGTTTCTTTCTGTCATGCATGCCCTCCTTAAACTAGAAAGGAGACAGTTTTCAAAAGCAGATGCAAATGTAAAGCAGTTCTTATTTGATTTGTTGACTTCTTGATTTGTTTACCTTTTTAGCTCTGTGGGATTTTCCAGTTCATTGATATACTTACTGGGGGCACTTTTTCAGGGTATGACATAATACTATGTTTTCGTTACTAGTAATATTGGTCGACTTTTGCGTTTGACTTGTTTATTTAAAGAATCCAAACAGTAAAACCTTTTTTTCCCTCTCAATTGAGGAAAATGTGTATTATTTTATTGTTTGACATTAGCAAAACATTCTCCCCAATGTCTCCCTCACAGAGGTTTTGTGTAAAATTTATATGGACAGGCTAGAAAACCTGTATCTCAGATTTTGTGGAGAGAGGTTTTGTCTGGTTTTTTTTTAAGTAGCAGGTATAAGATAGCAGTTTCTGTAGTTGCCTTGAATATCCTCTGAAAGTACTGTTTCCATGGATGTGAGCTAAATATGTAGGAGATTCTGTAATATAATTTACAGTGCAATTACCTTCTTCATTTGTTTGTCAATAAGAACAGTATCTCCTTATTGCTAGCTGTATACTCTGCCGTTTGTGGCATGAAAGCTCACATACTCACATGGTACTTGTAACAAGAAAAACATTACATGTAGCTACTGAGCAGTCTAGGAGATGCATCCTGAGATGCAGGCTTATTCACTGGTGCTTAATTTATGCAAGTGTCACTTCTTGTAAATTGTGAGATTAACTACAATAAAAATTTTCCATTTATACAAATTATTTTTTCTGTTCCAGCAAACCAAAGCTGCTTTATTTTCAAGAGCCTAAGAACTGACCCAGTCCTGGTGTATTAGCTTCAGTTTCTTGTCAATTAGCAGCTGTCTGCCTCCATGTGTTTGTGAAACCATCCTCTGTTTGCCTTTTCTTCTTGTCCTTATCTGTCCCAGCTGGTAAAATACTGTGAGCATTCAAAAACTCATTGCAGCTTGCAGTGATGCTTGGTGGGAGTTTTTATGTACAGTTAGAGGAGCTTACTGATTTTTGATGCCTGCTTCCTTTGTAAAGTACTACATTCTCATTAGCATCCTAATAGCTAGGTGTTTATTGTTAAGTGACTGAAATCCCACTAGATACTCATATCTCTTTCTGTTACAAAGGCTAACCTTCACTTATGCACTATATTTATTATTTGTTTCTGTTTTGTGTGTCTACAGTATCAAATACATGCAAGTCTATGTAGAGGTATTTGAGGTGTTAAAGCCAGCGTTACCAATGTATGGATTAATTTAGCGGCAGGCAGAGTAGACTTTGAAAGTTGCGCTCTCCTTGCAACAGAACATTAAATCAGACACCTTTGCAAGGATTGGACTAGATCTCAGCTATAACTTTTAATTTACTCTGAAAAAGTCTTAATGTCTTTTTGATTTTTACAGTACTACTGTAGTTTTGAATTTGTTTTTGTGTTCATATGAATGCTTGAGAAAAGGCTTCCTTCTCAATTCACATTGTTGTCTTGTTATGAGAAAAAAAATAAAGGAAATTTCAATGCTTTGATTGCAGTACATAGCAGTGTTATCACCATTATCACCTGCACTGCAGTATGACAGCATTTAGTTGGTTCTTTCAGTGCCTTAGGCTACCACGTGGCATGGACTCTAGAGACTGCTTCAGCGAATGACTTCAGTCCCCAACATCAGCACTACTTCTTAAATGTGAAGCGACTGCTTTTCTTTCTTTGAATGTTGCAATGGACAGTGAATCTGTTTACTTGCATCAAAAATTTTAGCCGTTGTAGTCATCCAGATTTTGAGCTGAAGTCCTTGTTGGTGTTAAGCCTTTGTCTACGCTGCAATCATTGGGCTCCAGTCTGTTCTGAAAACTTTTAGCCTCATAGAGGTAATGCATCCACCTTAAAAACTTCATGTAGTTGTTGCAAAAATTATTGAGATACCAGGACATAAGTTTGCGTGTTTTGACTTCCATCTGTATATTCCATCTGTCTGGCAACCTCCATTAATGCCAATCCACTGGTAGTTCTTGACTATAGCAACTAATGATTAAGGAATCAGAAAGATAGACATGGTGTTTCAGAGGAGAAAGCTTTTTGAGTTCACCTTTAGGGATTTGGGGGATATTTTTGCAATGCTAGTGCAGCTGCTTTTGTTTCTATGTTATGCAAGGACAGTGGGCAATGCTGGAAAACTTCTTAAGAAACTGTCTGAATTCCTTATTGATGCTGTGCTCCCATAAGAGTATGTGTGCCTAAGGCCTTCTGGCTGGCTAGGAGACTGCAGCTGGTTCTAGCAGAGGACAGTGTGGTGACAGCATGCAATTCTGGCTGGACAACAGTATTATCACCTCCTTGGATGCAAAGACATCTGTCTGAAGGAGACTACAGATGTTATGCAGGCCACTGAAAGATTCTCACAGCTATTCTGTTTTCTAAATTAGTGCATTATAGAGTGCCACAGGAAACATCTATTTCTGAAATGTTACTTTGATTTAAAAATACTATGCCCAAGGCAAAATATGGTGCTCTTTATGGCAGACATATAGGAAGCAGAACTGTTGGGAGGTCTGACGTTACAGAAAAAAACTTGTCAGGAAATATAGAACTGCTACAAATTTCACTCTGCTCCGTTCAAAACGGCAAACTGTATGAATTTGCCTTTGCTATAAGCAAATAATGCAACATGTGTTATATTGGTGAGGGTGAGTTAAATACAGGTTTTACAAAAAGAGGGAAATGCTGAACTTAATTTATTAATGTTCGTGGAGTAATTAGAGACGGCCACTGACATGAATTTCTGAAATTCCAAAGGAAGAAGGGCCCTATACAAATTTGAGTTAAGTAGGAAAGGTAAGTTAGGATCAAAACAGGTTTTTGAATTGGAACTGGTTCACACAATATCTGTGTGTTTCTGTAATACAGAGGAATGTGTCTTCAAATAAAAATGTTTTAAAAAAATTTTTTTACAAGGTGAAAAATTTTTACAAAGGTGTAAAAAAACCACTTTTAAGGGCAAGTGTTTTAGGCAAGCATAATGGAAAAAATAAAGGATCTTGGATGTCTTGTTAAAGCAAATCTTTCCTTTCTGCTTGATTTAGAAGTGGAAGTTAAGGTACTGATCTGAAATATGGATGAGCTATACTTGAGCCTTCATTATTTCTTTTAATCTTTAGTGTAAAAGTCTTAAAATTCAGGGGATCAGTCTTAGTAGCTGGAAAGGGTGAGGAAAAAGGTGGAATTCTGAAAATGTCTGAGTATTTTATTCCTCTGAAAATATGTTTAAGTCTCAGTGTTTACAGGTTAGTTTATTTTGTTTTGGGGATAAGTGTTTGTGGTTGCTTTGGCTTTTTATTTTATTTGTCCTAGTGAAATGGGAATATGTATAGAAGCAAGAAACAGAAGTAGCTGAATCATTAGCAAAGTGATGAAAAATGTGTTGTCTGAAGTGTAGTTTTGAAGAAGTAACAGTTGTGTTCTTCAGCTTCTATATTTTGTGGCATTTTTCTGAATTTCTTGCTTAATATCCTTTGAACAATAGAGTTTAAATTTGTAAAATAAAATGTTGATTAAATCAGTGTGGAGATGTAGACATCTACAGTTCTAAACATCAGTTTTCCTGGATTTTTTTTTTCTGTTCTTTTGTTTTGCAAGATACCCAGGTTTGCTTCATTTTGGAGCATACTTACTTTGTTTTACTGTAAATTTAGTGAGAGCAAAGGAGAAAGGATTGGAACCAGCTTAAAATGCACATATATTTACAATGTGTAAGAGATTGAGAGAGCTGTTAGGAATTTGCATCTTGTCTTGCTGTATTGAATAATTAAACTTGCATTTGAAGTAATTTACTAATTGAAATTTAAAGGGCTGTTAAGACTGCCACTTGTGATTTGTCTTTTAATATTCTGCCTTCAAGAGCGTCTTTTGGAGGCCAAACAATTACATTATGATAAAAGAGATATTGATGGGTTCTGGTCCAAAATTCTCATCCTGTTCTTTTACAAACACTTAGATTTGTTTTTACTGATAGGGAAAATTTTGCCGACTCAGTCTTAATTACAAGAAATATAAATCAATACTTTGAGCATGCCATAATTTTTTTTTTTAAAGTCATTAGAAGTATTTTTTCTCTCTGTTCTATCTGTAATGTATCTGTATATAAACTTGTGTGTGTGCTATCAAAATGTTTGCAGAAAGGTAAGTAATAACCCCTGTGGCACAGTGATAGCATGCTAAACTTTTTCTTCTGTGGGTACAGCTACAAGATAGTGAAACATGGGCTGGAAGAAAAGGTGTCTGCCTGCATGTGCTCTCTGTTTTCATTGTACTTCCACAAGGGCTGGTATGATTCTGCCATTCCCTGAACAAGGTCCTACAGAAACTCACGCTGTTTTCCGTACACTTGCTCCCTAAAATGGCTCATAGTGGGATTAAATAAATTCTAGACCTGGCCAGATTGAATAAATGAGAGTTAGGTCATCAATTTGCAATGGCAACTGACTGTTAATTTGTGTTAACTGTAATGTGAGGAATTTCTTTAGATCCGGAACTTAACTAGTGTTCTCTGCTTTATTTTTTTTTTTTTTTTATCCTGATGGGTATTAACAATTTTTTGAAAAAAATTATCTTCTTTATTGCTGTGTTTAAGGTTTTACATGCCACTTTTAACTGTCTAGGCAATTGGCTATGGAGAGGAAACACTAGAACTAGCAATGCAGACTTAGCAAAAGTGTGACTTTCAAAATTATAGCTTCTCCTTTTCATTTTTACTTTTACAACTCTTGTTCATTAAAAGAAGATAAATTGAAAACCTTACACTGATGCTATATAATAGATGCAATTTTGAATGAGGACACCAATTAGATGTTGTAGTAGCGTAGGCAATTGAATTGTAGTTATATGTTGACTAGTATTTTAATTTTGCAGTATGAAAGAGTGAAAATACTGCTTGACACATATGATTTTGCAGTATCTTTGGCCATTGGCAGAGTAATTGTGCCTTTCAGTTATTACCTACATTAGTAATTAGATTATCTCAGATTTTCAGGGAATACTAGTTGCCATTAAAATAGATGAAATTTGACCTAATGTTTATCTTCATTGTCATTTCTTTAAGGCCCTATTGAATTTGAAGAATGTAACACATCCAGTGTAGCCGAAGGTGAGTTGCCATAGCATAGTTAATTTACACGAGAATGCTGTGGGTAAGGACCGAAACTCTGAAGCAAAGTGTACTCAGTGTACACTGTATAACTGTATAATCTGTATAACTTTAAAGTATAACTTTGAAGTGCTCCAGCACTTTAAAATGCAGTTTTCCTTTTGAGAAACAAACTTAAGTGACAAGAAGACTCATAAAACTTTTGTAAGACTAATGCATAAAGGTCAGATAATTTGAGTGTTTCCTACGAGTATACTTTGGCTAAGGCTTTGTCTTTGCAGAGGTTTGGATTTGATTCACTTATGAATGCGTTGTAACTTAATTTGCAAGTGTGAAAACATGGCCCAGGCCCTTCCCATTGTTACCATGTCAGTTAAACCAAGCCTAATGTAGTGTTATGGTTGCTAAGTCTTTCTTTGTTGGTGCAGCTTATTTTGCTTAGGGGATTGTTTTAAGTGGTTAAGAACTGCTTTCTGTCCATAAGCTGTGTATTTACTTGTGGAACAGAGGAGTCGACAGTATAACTATAGCATCCAAAAACATTTAAGTTGCCAAGACTGCAGCTGAAACTTAAAATCTCTTCTGTCTGAAGCAGAGAAGATCCATGTTCAGAAATTACTCTTATGCTCCATTTGCCGTTGTTTTGGGCTGCATAAGGCACAGAAAGAAAATAAATCCCAGACATTTAAAAATAATCTTGGAACAAATTCCGTGCCTCAGTATATATGACTGACTCTACAGCTACCTGATTTGAGAAGTTTGGAGTTATTTAAAGTTTCTAGGAGTGGAGAGGTTCCTTATGTTCTGAGTAATGTATTTTTGTAAAGGTAAATATAATAAAGTGCTTGAATTGACAGTGGTTTAATTTTGGAAACCAAATTATTTCTACCACTCTGCTCAAAAGCATGCTGTCAGTAGTATCGTGCATCAAAACAAAATTGTAGACTAGTTGGATCAGATGCTTGCATTTAGTCATTTGGTTTGGCAGTCTGCTCTGCCTCAGCAAACGTTGTGAAGAAGCAGATGTGGCAGTAAGTCTGAGGGAATATTTAAGTGTATTTTAGTTTTAGTACATTAAATGGGAATGAAAGCAAACTTTTTTCACTACTGTAGCTATATGTATCCAGTGCTAAAAGCAGAGAAGAAACAAAAGGGGAGAAGCGTAATTCCAAACTCAGTGATAACCAGTCTTAGAACTGGCTAGAGCACTGGGAAATCATGAATTCACATCAGCTGGAAAGACAGGAAACAATCTCGTTTTTAACAGGACCAAGATCCCGCTTTTGAGGAAAGACAGCTTGCAGCTGCTGGGAATATGCAGGGAAATAACAACAGAGTGTTGAACTGCAGTAGGTAGAGAAGGCCACATTCAGTTTCTCATCCAAGTGCATTAGCTATTCAGGATTGCCTGGAGCAATAGCTCCTGTGGAGTTTTTGTGAGCAGAATCCTGTTCCTCAAAACTGTCTATTAAAAAAACATAGTCTGTATACCCAACTTGGAGATGCAAATCAGTTTTTTAAGAATTTTGTTACTAATGTGTTGAACCATATTTTGATTTCTTTTTTTTTTAATTAGTATTTTACCTGAAGCAAATTGGAATAATGTTCCCTTAATTTGGCTCTGTACCTATCTCCACTGCATACCTGTGGCAGCTTTTAAAACATTGGCATTCATATGCACCTGTGTTTGACATCGCTAAATATGCATTTATCTCTTGGATCTATGAATGAAAAATGTTTGTTCCATAGGAATAAAACCACGGAAAAGGAAGCCTTTTGGTTTATCTGGAATAATGAAAAAAGAAAAAGATACTGAATCTGCGTAAGTATATTTCCACCCTGAAGCCTTGTTTTGTGTGAAAACTTGTAATGGGGATAAAAATTAGCGGATGTTTAAACAAAAAAATGGATTTATAACAGTGGTTTAAAGGAATGCGATGGATATGAAAACATCACAGTTCTTTACGATTTTTATGAGCAAGGATTTTAACATTAATAACAAAAAATAACATAAGTGTATTCATAGCAGTCTACTCATGTTTCATTCTTTTGTGTCCATAGGTAAGTACTTGTCCATTCTTCTACATTTCAGCATTGTAGATAATGTAATTCACATTAGTCCTAATAAAATAATATGTCTGTACACGGTAAAAGTACTGGATGGCTGTGTTTGCAGAATTGAAGCTTCAGTTATTCTTCTGTTAGAAGAACTTCTACATATACTGTTGAAGGACAGAAAAGTCTTTTAATGTTTATGCAGTACATCATGAGCGCACTCCCTTCTCAAACACCATCATTCTAACTCAGGACTGATGTCCCAAATATACCCTTTGCCATATTCTTTGCATGTGCTTGGTCTCCCAGGAGTTAAAACTCTCCAAAAAGTGAGCTTGAGTAACAGTTCTGAGATGAATTAGTCACAGTGTCTGTATTAGTATTTATGGTCAATGTATTTTTTTCATAATTTCTACATGTATTTGAGGAAAACAGCTTACAATTTGACAGACTTAGCAATACAGAAATGTTCCCAGAGGCAACATCTGCATACATACTTTTTAAAATTACTTTTCAAAGTAATTTTTTTTAATTACTCTTTAAAGTAACATTTTACCAGTGTTAGTTTTTTTAACATACTGCTGAAAAATTGATTACCTAAGAACAGTATGTACTCATAGTATTTTGTTTCTGTATTTACACACTACAAAAGTGACTAGATTCTGAGATCAGAAAGAAAAAAGTATAATGGCATGATATCAGTCTCCTACGTAATATGTGCCATAGGCTTTTACAGAGATTCTTGCATTAAACCATAACTACTAAATGAACTAGAACTTCACAAATACATAACGAAGGATTCATTATGTGCATAAAATATTCTAATACTTCTTTTATGATCTCTTTAGAGATATAGATTGCTAGTCTGTATTTTGTCTGATTTAATCTTCAGCTTGATGATCCTGTTACAGACTGGGAATGATAAAACTGTCATCAGAAACTTCTCTGCACAGAGAAGTCAAGTCCTCCCTTAGTCTCATGTTTTATTAGTCTATAAGCTTGTTTAGTTTGTGTAGGGCAGGCTTTCCACATCTAGAAAAACTCTCATGGTTAGTAGGCTTTTCAGTTTGTCAAGACAGTTTTTAAACTGTTGACACCTGAACTGGTGGTGTGTCTAGTAATGGTTTTAATTCAGGGAAATACCATATATGGTGTATTCTGTTACATATTGCTATAGTTTAGCCAAGGATTTCACTTCTAACCACTGCTTTGCATCGTTTGGTTGTTCTAGTTTTTATCTACAATCCTTAAATTCTCTTATAAAATCTCCATTTTCTGGAATACTACCTTATACCAGAAACATGACCCAGTTCTTTAATTTTAAAAGAATTATCATAAATCTAGTGATTTAAAAGTACTTTTGTCTACAGCCTCATATCCTCATTTTCCACCTCACCGACAGTTGCAAACAGTTGTGTTTTCTTTGCATATATAGAACAGATCCTGAGAGATGCTGTTAGTGCTCCTCTGAACTGATATTAGTTCTGCTGTTTCTGTTTGAGATCTGTTAGCTCACTAATTTTTAAAACCTTAATTGTGGGCTGAATTATATTCATTCATTTGCCTCACATTTCACATATCTCAACTTTTATGGACCTCAGGCTGTCTTGTTTGCATACAAACACTTTTTGAAACCACATCTCTCAAGGGAAGAATATACTTTGTCTCTTCAAGCAGTAAAATATCTTTCAAAACAGCTCTATTGCTATGAAAAATGTAAATCAACTAGAAATTTGGTCACATATGTCCTCTTTTGTGTGAGGCCTTTCAGAGAAGGTGGAATCCTTCATCTCAATGTCATTTCCTTAACATGCTGTACTGAATTTTATAGTAATGCTTCCATGTTAGCAAGTTTTTTGTACCTGTTTTTAAGGCAGTGTAGTAAAAACTACATTTTTTACCTTTAACCCAGTTGTTTTTTCAGAGAAGATGTTTTAGATTGTAATAAATTTGATTTTTTTTCTACATTCTTTTTTCTATAAATGCATGTTTAGGATGTTCAGATTAATGATATAAAAATGCTGTTGTTCAGTTACACCTTCACTATTTGTCAGGGTGCAAATTAGAGAGGACTTGAGTATGCTACTCAAGTATTCCCACGTTCTGTAAATGTAATTGCTTCTGCTTTTTGAAGGCATCAGAGAGGATCAGTGTCATTCATTAAGTACTACTGCTCAAATCGAAGTTGCAATGGAAAAGTTTAACATTTGTGAATGATGTGCTTGCAACCACTGCCTTTCTGCAGACAACTTTTAAAAATTTTTTGTAAGTGCTTATTAGGAGGGTGCTCAGTTATTTTGTGGAGCCTCTTCTAGTACTTTACTGCAACTGTGCTTGACACACATGAACTAAGAATGAAACTCTAAAAGAGGAAGCTCTGAATTCCTCTAAAGAAAATCTTAATTTCTTTGGGAACTGGTTTTTGTCCAAAATGTTTTGCACTTTCATGTGGACTATTTCATTAGGATTGGTGACTTCTACTTACTGCACACATCAACCATGAAGACCTGAATCTTAAAGTATATTCATCCCAAACACAGTGTGATAGTCCTCACTTTCCTGGATTTTTTGGTTATTATTTTTTAATTCTTTTCACTAGTATGTGAGTTTGATTTTTCATCATTTCTTTTGAGTTTTAACTGTCAGCTGTTAAGTCTCATTCAGTTGAATGTGGATTATTTAAAGCAAAAATTTCAAGAGTCTGAAAGGAAAAAGGTTTAAATGCACTGTTTCAAATTAATTGAAAATATTGATGGAAAAATTGTATGAATAAAATAATTTGTGCATTTTATAATTGTAAATTTTCTTTATTTTTTTAATAGGGAGTGTCCAGATGCAGACTCAGTTGTAAGTAGACTTATTTCCAAAATAAATGCATATGCTAATACTATCAAGCCCTACAATCTGATGAAACTTAACTTACATACAGTCCCTGCAATACATTATTTATCTGATAGAGGATTTAGTATTTTCATAGCATACTCAAAGTGTTAATTTTGTGCAATATATGATCTTCAGCTGTATGTACAAACAAGTGTCAGTAATACATTTTTGCTTCCTAACAATTTTAGGTTTTAAACAAGGTATTTTTACTGCAAATGTATATTACTTTATTTTTCAGTTAATAGTTTAAATTCTTTGGCTAATAGATTCTAAGAAAGAGAAAGGTTTAGTTTATTGTGGACTCAGCTTTGTATCATCATATTCCTCTGCTTACTACTGTTTCTTTTGAGAAATCCTTCTAATATTGATAAGGTTCTGCTTTACTACTGGCAATAGAGTGTAGGGATATACTTTTTAAAATATGGCTTTAAATGCAGTATTTCTAGATGCACTTTTTTAATGGTCTGGTTTTTATTACTGTTAGTAGATCTGTGATATGTTTTACGATTTTTTTAGTCAATTCAGGTAAGTGGCCATTGCAATTTAATTTGAGTGGCCAGGTAAAACAATTAAACAATGTTAATTGGTTTTTATTTCCTTAATTTGGACTTTTCTTCTTAGGCAAACATGTATCTTCTCTTGAATTAATAAATAACAAAGACTGTAACTCCCTATAGCTATATCTGGGAAAAATTTACAGAATAATCTGAGTGATTTTCTGTAGACAAATTTGTTTTTTGTTTGTTTATTTAGATGCCAATTATATTACAAAATTTAAGTTTTCAAGTTCACTTATTTTGTGGATTTTCTTAGTTTTATTTGCTAACTAGGAGGTTTTAGTACCTAACATTAAAACTTGTTTTGAGAAACTTGGTTTGAGACATCTAGTAGAACCATTCTTCTAAATGGAGAAAAGTAAGTTTTGCCACATAACAGAACTATATGTGTAAAAACAGGTGTGTAATTCTTGCCAAGACAGTTATTTTATACTGTGCAGTCATCTTGACTTACAGCAAATTTCTTTCCTTGGGTACATTTAAAAGAAAGTAACTATAGAATGATCCTTATGATTATCAAGCTTCTCATGGAAGTAATATCAGGTTGAGTCACTGGAGTGAACCGCAACTGGATCTGACTTGCAATGTTTATTTTCTTTGCTTATTTTGGTCTCCATGTTTTTTGAAAACAATTAGTTCCAAAAATTCAGCTATAAATTGGTTTGACATTCTTTCCGGCTGCCAGATGATCATCTAGGTTAATTGTTGATACTTTTGTTGTATTTTTTTTGCCTGCTCAACATTTTATGACTGCATTTAGAATCTAAAAATTGGTCTATGATTTCGTCTTGCTTTTTTCAAGCAACAGTGGTATTCTGTAGAGTGATAGAATGCTTTAATAGCAGAAATCATTACTGTAATTCTAGTGAAAAAATGATTTATGATATTCATTTCACGCCTTATAGACAAGCAGTCCATTGTGCTTTTATGTTTTAAGGTTGGAGTCCTCTTCTGAAAGGTCTCATTTCAAATGGTTTTAATTTTTCTTGGCTTTTACTTTTGAATTTCCTTTCTGTTTAATTTTTCAAACCTGATCTAAATAGTTTAAACCGTCTATATTATCTCTAGGAGGATTTGTTTTTTATGGATATTTGCAATAAATTAAGCATTTCAAGAAATTGAACTTGGAAAACTATTATTAAACAAAAAAAATTAAAACAGTTATAATTTGTGTTTGATTGCTAGGAAATACTGAGGAGCAGACCTCAGAAAATTCAACTTGAGATGTCCCAGTTATTATTTTGTCAGTTTTGGTCACTTATAGAAAACCTGTCTGGCATATATATGATTACCGTGATTGTTTTTTAAAAGGTGGCTTTTGTTTATTTGTCAAGAATTTTAATTGTGTGAAAGGAATGTGAGAGATAATCACTCTACAATTATATGTAAACAGAAGTACCAAGGCACAATACTGAAATTTTTCAAGTTAAGGATCTAGGAAGAACTGACTTCTATACATTATCTACTAGTTCTGTGTGCTACTGTGGATCTTTGAACATACTATGTAGTCAATACCATGAAGGCCTTCTCACTAGTCCAAAACGTTTAATGCAGTATTATCAAACTTGTATTCTCTGTTTCCAAAAACAAAACAGTGACATGGTCCTAAAAAATGTCTTTTGTCCCAGAATGGACATTCTCAAATTTATCAGTGGTAAAATGGATCTGCTTGTGGTCATCCTTTTTGTAGCTATCAGATTATATATACTGGAAAATAAATTAAGAAAATGTAAATTCCTGTAAGTGTTTTTTGGTAAGAGGTTTTCGTGTGCTTGTAAGTAGGCGGCTGTGGACTAAGAACTGGTATTTGTTAAAAAGGTTGACCACTTCAATAAGCAGTCTCTGTTTAAATATAGGTGACATTATCTCATGAGATTTAAAATTCCTGAGTTTTTTATATGTCAATCTACAGTGTAACTTTCATTAAGCTAAACCTTGATAATTAAGAAAAGTGGAAAGTTTGTAGTAGGAAGTGTGTGCACTGGAAAGAGATAGCAGCTGAAGACTGACTCTGTGTGGGGGTTTTGCCTTAGAAAGTTTTTCTAAAGGCTGAACTAATTGTCTTGTTTCCCATGAGTTTGCCATGTCTCTGGAGATGTTCCCTAGGAAGATAGGAGGTCTAAAAGAAACTTTCATTTTGAGGAAGCTTTTACAAGGTTCCACTTGTGTCCAGCGAGATCTGAATTGGCATTGCAACCCTTCCCTTGGCTGGGATGCTTGCCGATCTCCTTCTTCTACTTCACTGCCTATTTTCATGAAGACCATAGTAATGTAATTATCTTTGAGTTCTCTGTTCTGTCTGTCAAATCCATTTGAAATTGTCCAGTAAGTTCAAAAGTAATTAAGAAGGGAGTCACAGATGTACAGAACATAATGCTGAAAGTTTTTTTTTGCATGGGAAACTGAAATGCAAATGCTTATCAAGGCATCCAAAACTTTTCATTAACCTTTTCACATGCGAGTGTAGCATAATTACGGTTATATAGAATTATAGACCATTTTTATTGTTGGGGACTGGTTGAATTTGGAACCATCAGATTCTGAGAAGTGGAACACAGGCGTAACCTAATATTTAGTGAAATTCAAATATTTTTCTCTGTTTGCATTTTACAGCATTTAATTTCTGATAGCTGCTATTGATACAGAGGACAAGGCTTTCTATCACAGCACAAGACAGGGGCACTTTGAATACCCATTTTTCTTTCTTTCTGTGTTTCTAACAATAGGAGAAACTGACTGTCTACTCTCTTCTTCTGTGTCTTTTGGGTTAATAGGCACCCTAAGGAGAGGAGGCCAGTATTATGCCTCTGTCTTAACCTAAGGATATGCCAGAGTCAAATTTACATCTCAAATATGTCAAAAGTGGAGAGGCTTTTTGTTTTCTTGTTCCAGCCTATGAGCTTCAGCTGCTTACTTAGAGTCCTCATCTGGATTACAGGAAGTCGGTTGAGTTCTGTCAGAAAAAAACAGAGTGAGCTGTTCATCTGCACTGCATCTTGAAGCATACCCTCAGGAAAACTTGATAAGGAGCTCTCATAACCACTGTAGTTATCCCAAGAGAAAAGGAAATATGAAGAAATCAAACTGGAGCATAGTGAAGGTTCTTCGCTTCTTGACTGATGACCGGCCTGTCAGCAGCACTAGCGTTGCGGAGGAAGGGCCAAATGAAGTAGCTAGGCTGCAGTGTGCTCCATATGTTCCTCCTTTGTCCTTTGTATGTAGTCCAGAGACACTAATGACATGGTAACGGTGTGGCTTTTTCCATCACTTTTGGATGACAGATGGGTCAGAGCAAGGAAACTGAAATGCATTATTCACCAAAACTAAAAAAATATGTTTTGTCAATAGAATGCTTGGTCCTCAAGCTTCTTATGTAGGCAGTTTTATTTTATTTATCAAGGCCTTATGTTTTACTTCTTCAAAAAACTGTTCACCCCAGAAAGCTTGTAGGATACACCAAGACAAAGACAAAGGTGTACAACCTAAGTCTCTGGTGTGTGTTTAAAGCTATCTAAGACCTCAGTTAATGTGGTGTTTTACATCTGCAAACACAGGGAAAACTGTGGCTTTTAAAGCTACATGTATAATTGCTTAACAGAACCTCAGAAAGGCTTTCTGGAAGTCCACCTTTCCAGTTACTTCTGCAGAGTTCAATTTGCATGCATAATGAGGTTATTGGGATTTTTTTGACTGCAAAGAGCACTACACATGTTTGTGTAGGTGACTGAAACAGACCTTCATCCCCATCATATTAATAGTAACTTTTCCCAAAGGCTGAATTTGCGAAGACCATCATCTTGTGTGCTGAAGTTCAAAAATTATGCAGGCTGTGAACTTAACCTCTGATCAGCATGATAAGCATCAGGCACACAACACAGACAAGACCTGATTTGCCTAAGATACATTGTTGTTCATGACATAATGTATAGTTCTGTAACTGTAGGAGTGTGGAGAAGGGAGAAAAATTAGTCAAATAGGTGTACATGCCTTCATTAGCATCAGATTCATGAGTATGTGTCTCTCTCAAGCTGCTGTGTTATCTACCACTGTTATTAAATGTAGAATTGCAAATAAAATGTTGGTATTTCAGAAAGCAGAACATTCACTGGTTCAACCATTCATAATATTGAGAACAGTATTTTGAAATTACTACTTAACTTATAAGATTGTGAGGTACCACTTTGCTTGTATGTGACACAATTTGCCTTTGTCTATTCAAAGGTATATCAAGTATCTCTTCCACTCATTTTTTATGTTGGTTTACACAAAAATATGAATTCAATGTCTCGTTAATTAAAGCAGGTGTTAAGAATTGCATAAATTGGCACAAGATCGATCAGAATTACTGACAAGGCTGGAAATAAAAAGCAAATTATTTATATCTGTATACGCTGCTTAGAGTCAGATGTTTGAAATTACATGTATTTAAATTTTAGATACAGGAAAAAAACAATTAAGTTTTCTATACAGGATTAGAAAAAAAAGTGGTAACATAGACCAGCTGAAAAAGAAGGAAGGAGTTTTCTTCTCCTGTGTTCAGAACTTAAGCTGTGAAGTATCCATCTCTGTTATGTACATGAAGTTGTAAAAACAGACTGCGTGCTAAAGGGCTATTTCTGAGGAACAGATGATTCAAGTATATTAGCAAGACCAGAAATACTTATCATGAAAGTATTAAGAAAGAAAGTAAAATACTTTAAGATTTTATTGCTTTCTAAGGACTTACTTCATCCTAGAGATTATTCAGTAAATTAAAAATAATGCAATGAAAATAACTTCTACAAACTAAGTTCTCCCACAATTTTATATCAAAGTAGTCAGTTTTGCCAGGTATGTTGGGTGTGCTGTGTCAGCCCAGTAATAATACACTTTACATATATGGCCTAGCTGTAAGAAAAATTAAATGTTGTATATTTAAAGATTTTTATTGATTTTCAATTCATCTTAACCATGAATGATCCTGATCTGTGGAAAATTACCTAGTGTGACAACTAAAATAATTTCAGAATTCAGAATTTTTAGTATTACAAGAAAATATACTTACCCTTTAGCTATATGTTTTTGTTCTGTTTACTTTGATGTCAAGTTTCATTAGTGGTTTCTGGTATATAAACAAGGTCAGCTGGAGGTCAAGCGTAGCTAAGAACCCTGATTTGAGCAAGTAGAGCTAAAGTACTGGACCGTGTGATTGTAGTCTTACTACTTTTTTTTTTGTTCTTATTTATTTATTAATCAAATAGCAGTGAAGTCTAGAGCCTACAAATATTTCAAGAAGTTCCATCTATATGTTGATATTTTAAGGTTAGGTTGGGTTTTGGCCTTAGTTTGATGTAGTATTTAATTTTGTATAGTCTTACATCTGTACAGGATTCTATTTCTTATACTTTTTAGCAAAAAGTTTGAGCTATGTGTAAATTCCACTTATTTAGAAGTGCTAAATTTAGGGAGCTGTACAGAGGAGAATCTTTCTTAGTAAATTACTAGGCATCCTATTTGTGATATATGTAAAAGAAGCAGAAGGATAACTACATTCTTATCATTTTAATGTTTGTCTTCTGTACTTCAAAAGCTATTCAGAGATATTCTCTTTAAACTTGGCTTCAAATTTTAGCTGAAGTCATGAAGTTCCTTGCTTGTCCACTTGAAATCACCAGCGTAAGTCATTTTGTTATATCTCATGACTTCTAACAAATTACATTTTGGCCATACTGTGTATACATATCTGTCAGTCAAATTGCCTCCCAATACCTGCTTTCTGATAGAATAAACTGATTGCTACACTAGAAGAAATCACTTGTATATTATATTTATTTTTATATATGTATCTCCATAGTCTAACTTTTATAAGGTATTAATACCTTCTGAAATCACTGCATTTTGAAGACACCTTGGTTGTGGTTTTTTGTGATAAACATACTGAGACATTAAGCAGTTCACATACAGTGCCTATGCATACAAAGTTGTGAGTGGATTTTTTTCTTCTGAGTGGGGAAAGTATCTATGTATCCATGTGTATGTAATATACATGATGTGGGGGGTTTGTGCATTTTTAAAATTTAGATCATCTTGGAGACTTGTTTCTCTCTGCCCCAAAGTTTTTTTAATGAAGTTATATGCTTAGCTGAGCATTCTAAGTTATTTTAACATAATTCTTTTCAATTACTATTTAATTCCCTGCAAGAACGAGAAAACAGAACTTATGTTCCCAGATGCTTATTGGCTTTGAAGATTCAGGATAGTGTTGGAGATGTGTAAAGGGAAATTTTGGAATAAAATTTTGAGCACTTGTGATGTGGATATTCTTTTCTGAAGCAACAGCGCAGGCATGCTGCCTTTTCTAGGAGGAGTGGAAGTTGCAATCTGTGCTTTTGCTTGCATACTTAAATATTGACTAGTACTTAATACAGGTTTTGCCTCTGCACCATCAGAACATCTTGTGTCTTAGCTGAGAGCAGTAAAAATTAGGAAACTTTTCTGGGGCCAAGAGAATTGTAGGCTAATTCAACTCAGTCCTAAGGCTAAACTAATGTTAATTTCTGTCCTTTTTGATAAAGTAATTGATTAGTAGTTAATCAATTGGTAATTAATTAGTGATTGATTAGTAAAAGTTGACGCATTGCAAACTTGCCAGTTTTCACAGGGAATTTAGAGCTTCTTTTGTTACATTTTGTGGTGAGGTATCTTGTCACACAATTTCTGAATGACAGGTCATATCTTCTGATAACTAATAATGTTGAATAAAAATCACTTTCATGAGTTGTTGTAATTTTAATTTGTCAATGATGTAAAATTCAGTCTGATGTAAGAACGACATGGTTTTTTAGTTATTTGTCAATAGCATAATTTTTGTTGTTGTTTTTAGAACTTTCCTGATGTAGATGATGAAGGATACAGCATTAAACCAGAAGCAACACAGGATATCCTTTTTACTATTGTTATGCCAAGTTATTTGATGTTACTACAGTTCTTTGGAGAGCGGAAGTACTGCCTAAAGAGTTAAGGAACATGAATGACATTTATGCCTATGTTGCAACCTTGTATTCTTGCATTCTTATCTTTTGTAAAATGAACCAAATTTTTTCTTAGATGTGGTGTGTGTGCAAATGCTAAAGATTAGATTAGAACAGATCTCTTTAAAAGGAACAGTAACGGACAGGGAAGTTCCCTTAAAGGAAACTTTAAAAGGACAGTAAAAATAAAAAGAAAAAAAATAGCCAGAATAAAAACTTCCATGCAGATCTCTTTCCTTGAAAAGATGTCAGAGAGTTTATAACGTAAAGTTTGTATACTTTTTAAAGCGTATGGAGTGGTTATCTGTACTATACCTGAACTTTCCCATTTTTTTTGTAGCACTATTAAGATGATTGGGAGCTCCAGCAGTGTAGAAGTAGGATTTCTGTTACTTAATGAAGTCATTACACCACATGCTGTTTCCAATTTGTGCTTTTAGCTTTTACTGTCTTTTTAATAATAGCTTTCAAATACAGAATAGATTTTGTTCTGAGTCACTTTTATGGAGACTCACGATTTTTCTCTGCCATTCCCCTATTGCTTTGGAGGAAAATTCTTGTCCACTTTTTTCCCTACCATCACAGAGGAATGCTCTTCTTAAGAGCTAGGTATAATTACTGTAGATCTAAGCAAGCCTAGTATCTTAGCAAGATAGCTAATTTTTGGTGATGAATTCACTGAATTTTCTAGGTACTGCAGATAAAAGGTGAATTTAGCCTGTGAAATTACTTTAAATTTTAAAAACTTTTAAGCAGTTAACAGCTCATTACAGTGGGCCAGTTCATCATAATAACTTCTTTGTTTTCATCAGCTTTGCAGACTATGCCTCTAATGCCCTCATGGAAGAGTCCTGTAGCAATAAAAGCAGTTGACGTTATCTCCTGTTTACAAAAGTGGTATAAGAGTGACAGGCTTTCATCCAGTTCTGAGAGGAGTATTATTTAATGATTTGCATGTATTTCTGAAAGTGAGAGAGAAGTAAACAACATTCATACTTGTAATGAATGATTCATCTGGACATCCTTTTTTTTAATTCTCTTTTTTTGTTGTGAAACAAGAGAAAAGGCATACGTTCAGTGAAAAATATCAATGATTTGCAATCTGTAATGAGATAGTACTTCAGCGTCTGAAAATCTTGACCAGATTCAGGACCTTATCAGCTCTCTTCCTCTTTTCCTCCTTTAGCCTCTAGAAATTTATTCTATTGATGGAAACTCTTTAGATAATTTGTTGGAGGACATTATTTTATAATAATGACAGTCAATAAGTCTGACTTAAATCTGTATTGGCAAAGTACTTTACAAGAACTGTCTTATTTGCAGGAAATGAATCTTGATGGTCAGTGACAATTTTCAAGACAATAAATCTTTTGATGAAATTAAAATTATTTGTCTTTGAAACCTTTTCTATAGATGCTTTGTTTTGAAGGAACAGGTAGTCTGTCAGGTGAAGATATATGGCTTTCTCCTCACCACAACTTTCAGATCCTTTCACCTGAAGTAGATTTGGAATGTCTTTAAGGTTCAGGTTTAAAACTTTGTTAGGGAATAGTTTGAAGGAATTTAATGCAAATGTCTGTCATATTTTCAGGTGAAAATAACAGAAGAGACTTAGAGAATATGTACACTTCTTCCAGGTGGTACAAAACATTTGTATTTCTGTAGAGGGAAATTTTCAAATTTTTCTTGCCAAAACAAATGCAGTTTTCTTCAGTGCTGCTCCTGTGCATATAAAGGACTATTATATTTTCCTTATTTTGAAGGCTGAGATGTCATTGTGATTCCTTTTTTTTCCAAAGATGGCAGTACTTTAAGCAGTTGACATTGTTCAGTTTACTGTGCAGCCTTCTGGCATCCTTTCTTGTAAAATTTTCAACACCACACTGTAAAAGAAGCAGGTAACGGTGGCTCCTGCTCTTTCCTTCTCTGTAAATGTTAGTTACAGGTACCATGGGCATTTCACTGCTCATTAAAGAACCTAGGCTTTTCTTCACTTGGTTTAAAAGATTTCTACATTTTTCATACGTCTGTTAGAATCCCTGTTGGAGTTTTGCAAATTAAAATTCGAACATGCAGAAGTGTTGCTGCTCTAGAATCTTAAATTTAACCTCATGCCTTCAAATATGCAGTTGTTCAGTTATATAACAGATACTGCCGTTCTTCAGTTATGACATCATGTTTTTCTGAACAGAATCATCATTATGAAGATAAATGGAATAAACCCCCAAATTTTAACTCTGAGTTGTGTATTTTGGACTAAGGATGTATGTAAGTGCACAAAAAGGTCACTTAATATGAGCATTTTGTGGTGCATAATTATGAAGTAGATTAAGCGGATGACTGCGTGTTATTTCCACCTTAACTGAGAAAAACATACCAAAGAGAACCATTTCTATTCATCCAGTGATTCTGACTCTGAAGATGATGAACCCAGGAGATTCCATGTGGAAATAAAACCTGTCCAGCCAAATAACAGCTCTCAATACACTATGCCTTCTTTGGATGAATTAAAAGTGTCTATAGGGAACATCACTCTTTCTCCAGCAATATCTGTAAGTTTTGTTCCTTGTATTTTTAATGTGTAGAGAAGTGGTAAAGAAACTGTAGTGTAAACATGTATTATAGTGTTCAGAATTTATTCTAGGTTCAATGATCCTTTTTTCTTGTGCAGTAGGTCGTTTTTGGTACACTTTATATTCCAATGTATTTGTATTGCACTTTTTTATTGCAATATAACGTTAAGTACTTTTCTCATATTTAAACTTTCCTGTGAGTCTTTTGAGTGCTCAGTTCTTGTCTTTGTGCTGCTGCCAACAGAAGACATTCAATTACATCTTAGAGTTAGCCAAGCCTGGCTTTTAACATAATTTGCTAATTCGTTTTCAATAACATACAAGTCTTTTAAAACAGATCTTATAATGAAGATACACATAATATTTGCAGTGCAGCTTTATTGATATATCCTGCCAATTCACAGAATAATCCTTTATACCACCAGATGATAAATAATATTAGGGTATGCTAGTACAAGATTCAGATCAGAATAAGACTGGTTCTGATTTTAAGGAAAATAGTGCTCATAACATATTAAAATAATAATTTTTCTTTTTTTCTCTCACCACATTTTGAAAGCAGAGACACAGTCCTGTAAGTAGAGAATGGCTTTTTATTTGCATTTGTAGTTAAAACCAAGTAAGTGTAGTATGTGAGGGGAGTTGTTGGGAAAACATGAGGAATGTTTTGTTTCATCTATACTGTGTGATAGATATATAAGCCGTTTTACTGTCCCAGCCAGTAAAGAGATTTGAAAATGCTGCTCCCTTTGTCAGCTCTATAGTATTTATTCCTACATTTTCATACTGATGTGGCAGATGTGCACTGGTTTCTCTGTCCAGGCTCATGTTCCATGGTCTTCCGCAAGCTCATAAGGCTTTTACCTGGCATTGAAAGTAAAATACCTCATAGGAAGTTGAGTGGAAGTAAGAACTCTGGGACTATTAAGTGCTTTATTTCACAGTAGAACTTATTCCTAATCTGTTTTTCCTGTTTCAGGCACAGATGAATCAAAATTCATCCAGTAAGTGTGAATCTTTTAGTCTGTTAGTCTTTTAACATAGAATGAAAACAAATTCCTTTTTTATAATTGTTGGAGACATAAACTTCTTAAATATTTGTATAATATATGTATACATAATAATATATGTATTTTAAAGGGAACAAAATGTTTCTCTTGTTAGTTTTATATACCTCTTCCTTATCTGTGTACTTGGCTGTTCTCTGTTGTGGGGACCAGATGAACTTGTCTCTGACAGTAATGAGGAACAGATCCAGATGCCAAAGGGGGTTACCCCATGGAAAAAACTCCAGTGCAAGTTCCTGAAACCCTTCCACCTGCTCAAGTTTAGTATGACCCACAAACCAGCAAAGCACACTGTGTGTATGATGTAAAATAACGACATAGAGATAGAGGATAGAGCATTAGCTTCTATTATGTGGGGGGGTGGGGGAAGCCGTTCAGTGGCAAACCAGGCCAGATTTGCTGAAGAACAGAATTGGTGTAAACGGTATAATTCAAGGAGGAAATTTCAAATAAACAACACTTCCTCATGAAATGCATTGCTCTGTGTAGTCTTCTTGTATTTTGGGAATATCTAAACTTAAATTATCGGAAATAATATATTTTCTTTTTTCCATTTTAATAGTAATTTGTTTTGAACTGCCAACATTAATATTAACTATCTTTTTATAATGAAAATGAAATTTTTATTTTATATTTCACACTTTTAGTGATAATACTGTATCTTTTTCTTAGGTGAAGAGTTAACAAAATCAAAACTTTCTGCTCCAATTAATGAGTAAGTTCAAATTTAAAATTCTATCAAATGCTGTTTTGCAAGAATTTGTTCTTATTTTTCTAATACTCAGAAACTCATTGGAAATGACAGCTGAGTCCTATTTTAAGTTGTAACTCTATTGCATTATAAGACTAAGTGTATCGATGGATGTTTTCCTTCATTTGTTTACCCCTTCTAATACATTTGATTTATTGTGACCTGTCTCAGTTGATATTTATAATTACATGGCTACACAATATTTCTAAATAAGACAGATTTAGTTTCTGTCCAAGAGTGTTCCATGGTAAAGTGTTTAAGATTGCAAACCCCAAATTTACACAGATCTACATACATTGCGTATGTGTATATACACTGAAATAAATGAATTTGAAGATGTAGGTCTCAAAAATTACAGTTACTTAACTGACGTTATGAAATATGTCCACACACAAATTTGCACCTAGGTGTTGGCTAAGATAGTCTCCTTATGTGCAAATCAGTTTTTCAACCTGCAATTTTTAACTAATTATTTTCTTTTTAGATGCAAAGACTAATATAGACTAATTTTTCAAATTTTTTTATCATATTATTGAGGGACTTTTTACAAGGGTCATGTAGTGATAGGACTAGGAGGAATGGCTTTAAACTGAGAGTAGGTTTAGATTAAATATGTGGAAGAAATTCTTTATTGTGAGGGTGATGAGACATGGAAACAGGTCACCCGGAGAAGTTCTGGATGCCCTGTCTCTGGAAATGTTCAAGGCCACTCTGGAAGGGGCTTTGAACAACTTGGTCTAGTGGATGTCAGAATGGTTGGAACAGGATTTTTAAAGATCTCTTTGAACCCAAACTATTCTGAGATTATCATAATTATTAAATTATCAAGCTACTAGAAAGTTTATGATTTTTATGAAATTTTCTATTTAATAAATATTTCATTTCTATTCCAATTGTAACTCCTAATATAGAAAGGGGAACAGTGACTTCCTGGCATGGGATCCACTCTTCAGCACTTCTCTTGAATCTTCCTCTTCAGCTTCCTTGGCATCCTCATCCTCCTCAGGTAAAATATTTGATGGTAGAAAATGTTTTCTCCATATATTTCAAGATGTTCTGGTGTCATTTTTTCAGTTATTGCGAGGGGACGTGTTTTGACACATAAATGATAGAATTTTATACAGCAGTATACTGTCTTAAAAGTATTACACAACTGAGAATGCAGTATATAAGGCTTTCAAGCTAGAAAACAAGTGGGAAGAGGGAGTGCTAGACCCTTTAGGAAAATTCTGTCTTGCTCCTGCCTTTTTTTATTGCCTTCTCATACTTACTGAAAAATTGCTCACTATGAAGAATGTAATCCTTTTTTTTTCAGCTGGTAGGGCTGGGAGATTAAATGGAGGTTTTTGCAGCAACTGTGAGACAAGCTGAGCTTGCACAATGAATAGGGATGGATTTCTTCTTTCCAGGAAAATTGACTGGGCTATGTAGTACAAAGGCATTGGAGAGCTTTGTTTCCTGTAGGAAAGCATGATTCTGTTAGGACATGTGAAGGCATAATCAAAGGGGAAATGGATAAAAATGGCGGGACATGAATTAAGCTGAGATACTGAAAGCAGGGATATTGCAAGGAAAAGGATGGTGTATGGAGTATGGGAGGTGGAGGGAGAGAGCCCATGTTGCATGGGAATTTTGGGTTGCAGGATATCAGTGTTGGTAGGACACTGGCAGGTTTTCCTGTAACCCAGTCTTTGCAAAAGATAGTTCCATAGTTCTTTTCAGTCTACCTGCTGTGTATCTGTACTCCAAAATCTTAATTTTCTTTTAATGTAGACATTTTTCTCCTCCCACACACCTGAGAAAGGAAGTATATCCACTGATTTTTTTTAACGAAGTACTTGTATTCCAAAAATAGTCCTCACTTCTCTGTTCATGATCATGGCTTTCTAGCGGTTTTCTTCTGTGCTTGATCATGCAGATTGAGGAACAGTAAGGAAGATTATATACAGGAGAAATCTGAAAAAGTCGTGTTACTTCTTGGCTTTAGTAATGTTCTTTTAGCAACAGTCAACATTGCTTTGTAACACTTCAGATTCTAAGTAGGACTTAGTCTTTCACTACAAATCCATGTTCCTTAAAGGTTACGGTTTTAACAAATATGGCTTACAGAATTCATCATAACTTTCTCATCCTGACTTACATAATCAGTCAGTAGTATTGGCTAGTGCATCCACTGTGTGTGTGGTAACACGTTTAAGACTAAGTTCTAGAGAGAGAGATATTACTGGAATATTCTGAAAAGACATGGTGCTTTCTTAAAATATTCTGTTTTGATAGCTCTGGTCTGGTGTTGGAGTCTGCAGAGAAAGGCAGAGGATACTTAACTTGTTGGTGCTTGTAGCTGTATTTGGGTGTTTATTGCTGTGCCTAGATGGGAAGTGAAAGCACATTAGGAAATCTTCATACAGTTCCTCCTGGCAGCAGAAGTGTGGAGAAAGTAATCTCTGGTTGATGAATAAAGACAGAGATCCATAATATCCTCTGTAGCTATATCTGGTAGGAAGTCATCTACCCTAGTCCTCATACACATGAGGCTTATGCACAGAGCCCTGCAGTTCATTGAAATTGGTGCAATAGAGGGTCTTGTGGGCATAAATCAGGTTTAGATACATCTATGCCTTGGCTAACTTTATCTGATAAATAATTATTTTGAGGATTGTTGTTCTAGGTGTTAACTAAAATATTTACATTTGTGAAATAATCTGTGGAGTTAAATATAAAGTAAGTGTTCCAAAGTATAACAAATTTCTAATGCATATGGGGCAAAAAAACCAATTGGATCAATATAGGTCATATTGTTGTTTAAATTGAGTTCTAATGCTTGCTAACTTGCAACTCAGTTCTAAAGTTTTTTTAAAAAATACTTAACTGATCTGATTATATTTTCCTTGAAATCAATGTTTTATCTTCAACTTCAAGGTTTGTAGTAAGCTGGTACTTAAAGTTTTTGAAAATCTCAGTCCAAAACTTAAATTACATACATTAGTTGTTTGGAATACAATATATGTCTGTTACTGTTTAAACATTTGTTTAACTATTGTTTTATAACTGTGTTAATCATTGAACACTTAAACTACCTTGGTATTTGAGCAGACAGTGGTTTATGCAGCACAGAAGTAATCTTTGGTCATCCATGAATAATCCTGCTTTATTAGAAGTTTAAGCTAACTTTGTTATCTTGAACAAACACAACAGACATTTTTTAGCTAGTTCTTGATACTGTAAAAATGCTTCTATTTAGTTATCTTCCTTATTTTCATCCATATATACTTTTAAAATAGTTCTTAGCATCTCCACATTGTTTTTCAATAGGATTTGTAGTAGTATTTTAAAGTCTTTGAATGATAGTTAAAATATCTGCTAGAAAGGGAAAGCTGTGTTAAAATTCTTAACGTTTAGGTGGACTTAGAGAATGTATTTGTTTATGGCAAAAGGACCACTATAGAGAGGACTACTGTACTTTTGATCTGAACTTTTAAATGTGTTTCTCTCCTTTTTTGATTTCGGTGTGTCACTGCTGTTGCTCCTAGCTCTGCCAATCTGCAAGATGTTGAGAATTGACTAACCTTGCATTTTCTGCTTCTATTGTCATCTAGAGCAACAGGCAACAGCAAGTGCAGGGAATACTTGTGGAAAACTCCTTTTTTCAGCAGTCTGAAGACTATAGGATGAGAGAGGAAAAAAAACTGAGGTGGATGGTGCCTCATCCGTATTGTTACTCACTAGACACAGGTTGATATAGACAGAATAAATATCAGACCGGATCTCGTGACTGCATTGTCTTCATTCACTCACCTGAAAGCCAAATCTGTTGGACCTTCCTATTACAAATGTTAGGACTAAGAGGATCAAAGTCTTTGGAAGGAACAGGATAGGTTTGATTAAATACCTTTGAAGGAAATTAAAAGCAGAAAGCTGTGGAGAGGAACCAAAAATGGAGTAGGATGCAAGAAGGAAAAGACAAAGATGAGAGAAAATTAAATCACAACAGGTAGGAAGTCAGAGAAATAAGGAAAGCTGTGAGAAGTAGAGCCTTAAGTGGAGAGATACACAATAAATTATTTTTTTATGTTCTAAAAAATGGGAAGTGAGATGGTTGGCAGTATGAATGAAGTACATATGTTATGTTACTGGCTTTTTTCTTTCTTTTATTTGTAAGTGGGGGGTGTAGCTTAGTAGAGTAGTTGTTTTTCATGCTGGCTAGTAATCCTTGTGCGGTAGATATTGAATACTTTTTTTGAATATTGAAATTTTAATCTTTTCATTGTCAGTCCTAGTTTCAATTCTTCCCTTTTCCTTCAGCTACCCTAACAGAGCACAATAGGAGCTCCTCCTCATCTACCACTGATTTGCCTGGGTGTAGAGTATCTCAGTCTTTGCTTGGACACCAGACAGATTCTGGGTCTACAAGCCCATCCTCACCAGACTTTACCATTAGCACTTTGTGCAAATCTGGTGTTACATCAGGGAGTACCAGTACTTTATCCTGTTTTTCATGGTCTCAGAGTCAGTGGACTTCCTTTGCTGATGAACTTCTTACAATTAGACACACAAGCACAGACAAGAAGGAGCCCCAAAGATTGCATTTTAAAACTGAAAATGTCTGCCTTGCCTCTTCTGCTTTGCTTGGGAAGTCTTCCAAGTCCTGTGCTTCTGAGGATCAAAGTGACCTTTTCAATAACTCTATATGCCATGAACAATTATTCATTGAAGAAACTGGCACTGCTGCTGAAATATCTTCTGCATCATCTTCAGCACTACTGGACTATAGTTTAGTGTCTTCTTGTGCTCATACAAATAAGGGTATGCCTAGCATGCATTCTGTACTGCTCTTTGCTAATAACTGACTCCAAAAAGCAAGATTTGGACTCATTTTTCTTTTTGTTATTATTGCTCAACTGATGTTAAAATTAACTCATCTTCTTACTTAGAATGTACTAAACTGCTTGTTAATACCAGTTGGGACAGTGAAGTAAACATTCAGCTTGAAATACGAAGAAAATTCAAATTATTCGTTTAAAGGCATTGCTTTATCTTAACTATGCAGTGTTGCTTTTCTAGAAATGGGAATGTATTTTTGTGGTATGTCAGACAGCAATGAGATCACAAAGATTAAGTAACTGCATTTGCAAAACCAATTCTTTTTACATACAAGCTTCCAAGAGTGGTTGGTATAAAATCACTTGAGAGCAGTGAGAAAGCCCATGATGCTATTTTTAGAGTCACTTTTCAGGTTATCACATGGCACTATTTTAAAAGCACTTATGATTTGTGGTAACTCTTAAACATGGCACTTGTAAAATAGGAACTTCTAGTAGAAACATCACTTCCAGATATTCTACTCAAGTAAATAAATATTTATGTTCAGTGTGATCTTTGTAATATTTATTTTGTTAAATTTGCTTTCTTTCAGCAAGGCCCACCACTCCTCTTTCTGTGGGCACCATTGTACCCCCTCCACGGCCTGCTTCAAGACCAAAGCTGTCTACTGGGAAACTTAGTGGGATTAATGAAATAGTATGTATTGATTATTATTTTTTTTATTTGCCATTTTGATTTGATTTCAGATACACCATTCATTTACACCGTTACAGTGAAGTTACCTTCCAGCTTATGTTCAAGGAATCATATAAGCAGATTTTCAACATTGCCAAATAGGCATGGCAATAGTTTATGATAACAATCTCATTACAACAGATAGTTAGTAACACAAGTACAAAGGTCCAAACCGTAATTTTTGCATCAGCTGAATGTTTTTAATTGAGCAAATTAGTAATTTGATAATGAAAGATGGTGCATACAAAGACTGAAGTTTTCAAAATGTGAAATACTAGTGAAGTTATTAACAAACCTCCTTTGATTTAGGGATATCACCAAATCTTTGGGAAACGAGTGGGGTTTTTTCAGTCATATATTGACAAAAGTAGCCCTGTTGTGACTTCTCCCTCCCTTGCGGGTTTGTGGAGAAGGGAGGCGGTAGATCACAGCAGTTGCCCATGAGGGTAGTGAGAGGTTGTACACTGCCTGCGTGTGCCTGCAGTGCGGGTTCACCTGCTGATAAGGAATGTGGTAAAGAACACAAGTACCAAACAGCCTATCAGTCTCGGCCATGCTTAATTTCCTCTGTAAATATTAGTATTCTGCAGGTTTCACTTGACTTACTGGCTTGGAAAAATGTTCTTGTAGTAAAAATCCTCTTATTGTCTTTCAAAGTAGCAAGATATTTTCACCATATTCTTGTTATAAACAAAATTTTCATTGTATGCTTTGACAAAACTGACAAAACATTTTCAAACTGTTTTGCTTTTCTGTAGGATCAGAACAGAGTTCATTTTGAAATTCTTTTCTCTTTCCAATACAGAATTGTAGTAATTGCTCTTAGCCCAAGGAATCTGTTCTTCATGTAATCATAATTAAAATAGAAATTATCCGGTACTGTTCTGCTATAAAGTATGGTCCTGAACAAAGCTATATTCATTTTATACTGCTGCTTTAGAAATTGGCTATTATCGGGATACAAGTAGAAGGTTGTCAGTTGTCTTCATTATGTCAACTCCTTTTACAATTCTCATACTCTATCAAAGCCAACAAGTGCAATAGAATGGGAAAAAAAAGTTACTGTGACGTCCTGCCCTTAGGGGGAAGGAAACACCCAAGATTCACAAATGCTAGTGGTCAAAAGGAATGACTAAAATCAGAAGGTCCACAAAACTCACAAAGCTTTATTATTAAATTATGCACTTGGCATGGAAATTGGTATGTTAGTTCCTGACCTACGATATATGCACATAACAGTGGGTTCTGGATAAAAAGGTAGAATAAAAAAGGAAGAGACAAAGGAACATATTAATTAAACAGGAAGAGAGAGAGAGAAAGGGAGAAGAGATCACCAATCCTGGTTCCAGTGTTGGTTCAGCTGATGGGGTGTCCTGGGAGTATCACCCAGGCTTGGTGGGGGTACCTTTTTATAGACAGGTTTTCCCCACCCTGGAGCTAAGTTTCTCACTTTCTATGCAAATCAGTTATCATACACAGTTCGTTCTTTCAGACCTTTCTGGAATTGGGCCAGAGGGCTTTGGGGGTCTTGGGTGGTCTTGATTCCTCCCCTACAAGGTCCATGCCCACTTTTCTGTCTCATTCCTGCACTTGAGCTGTACCTGTACTTGTGTTTATCTGTAGGAGCCATAACAGGATGTTTGTCCTGGAAAAGTGCTGCCTGCCACCGCATAGCCCCTTCTCCAGCCACATCTTGTTATTTCTCAGTTATTACCAACAATCCTTGGTTATTACCAACAGTGCTTGATAATTATCAATAGTCCTTGATCATTATCAACAGTCTTTGTCTGTTATTACCAGCAATCCTTGGTTGGCTCCACAGCCATCCAGCTATCAGTGTTTCAGACATACACATTAGCCCCTTATCTTTGGGGATTCTACAGTTATCCTGCCAAAATGATGCTTAGGGGGTTTCAATACATTTCAGATAGGTTAATCCCAGCATGATCACTAGTTAAATACCTTAACAGTTAAGTGTATTCTAAAACCATCCAGAGATTTAGCATGGAAGAGACTTTTAGGTTCTCTAGGCAAACCTGCTCAAAAAAGGGCTGACTTCAAAATTGTATCAGGTTGCTCGGGTACATGCTGAGTTTTGAAAATCTCCAGAGTGGGAGATTTTACAATCCGCCAGTCTAGCAACCTGTCTCAGGATTTCACCACAACGTTGCAAGAAGGAATTTTTCCCGAAGTCCAGCTGAAATTTCTTCACTGTAGCTCTTGCACCCCTTAAAGAGCCTGACTCAGACTTCTTTGTGTGCCCCTTTTTACCTAGTAAAAGACTGCTAATAAATCCCTTCTTAGGCTTCTGTTCTCTGGGCTGAAAAAACCCTGGTCCTACAGCCTGTTCCTCTCTCACTCCTATACGCCAGTCACAACTATTTTAGTTGCCCTGTGCTGCTCTCACTTCCAACTCATTAGCAGCTCTGCTTTAGCTCTCTAAATCCATGTTTGCCACACATACACAGGGCTGTAGTCTTAGTTTCTGATACTGTGTTATATTATTATTATTATTGACAGGTTGCTGCATAATCAAATATATTAGACTTGACTACTCTGTCAAAAAAAATTATGATCTATGAAATAATTGAATTTACTCCAATGGACAATGTGGGTTCTCTGTTTTACACTAAAAACTAGGGTAGATAAAACATTAAAGAAACTATGTTGAGAAACATTATGAAATTGATTGGGGCATGAAATAAGAACTTTTCTATTTACAATTTTTTTTCATCTCTTTAAAACCACTTTATGTTATATTCTTGTAATCTCTTTTGTTCAGCCGAGGCCCTTCAGCCCTCCATTGACCTCTAATTCAAGTCCACCTCCAGCAGCTCCTTTGGCACGTGCAGAGAGCATTTCTTCTATTTCCTCTTCTGCTTCCCTCAGTGCAGCAAACACACCTACAGTTGGTAAGTTTAATTAACCATTTTATCTTACTTTAGGAATAGGATAACTCAGCCACCAGGTTGCACCTGTCACAAGAACCATTTGTTGGAGTTAGTTGTTTCATATGCGAGTCCAGGTACTTCAAGCATCCTTTGTAATATCTGCTTCCAAATGGCACTGAGACACAGGAAAGTAGATTAAATTGGATTAGACCATAGGTCCAATTATGGAATTTTCTTTAGAGAAATATTAGTCACAATTAACATTCCATGAATTCTTATTTGGTATGCTTGTATATCCATCAAGTACAGCATGTTATCATATATTTGTTCAGAAGATGTTATTGTATAGGTGCAGAAATACTTAGGGATACTGAAAATTTGAATGAATACAAATGTTCACAAAATTGAGTTCTTTTATGTTCTTTTAATTTTGTTTGTTGTTCCATAATTGCAGTTTCTGAAAAATAAGTCTAATGCATCTTTTTCTTCAAGTTAGTTAAGAATGTAAGCTAAGTGGATGTTCAGTAAAAGCAAAAAAAACAGTTAAACAAGAAAAAGATGAAAAGCAAATTAGTCTTCATGTGTTGCCACTAATTTCAGAAGGTTTTTTCTTGTTTTTAAAGGAAGATCCTTCAGTTTTGATATTTGATTATAACAAATCAAAAGGAGACAGTGGAGTTTTTTTAATTAGTTAGGGTTTTTTGTTAGTTTGGGGAGGGCAGGGCTTGAGACGTTTTAACTTGTTTATTTAGCAGAGTTGAACTCTTTAATTCCTGAACAGTGTTACGCTTTTAGTCACAAGTTAAATCAAGCTGTCGAGTTATCATTCAGTTATCTGCAAATGTTATTGATGCCAAGGATTCCTCACTCAGGCTCAGCAGCTCAGAAGAGCATCTCTGCAGCACCTAGTGGGAGTTCTGCAGTGGAGTTGTTTCCACTCTGTGCAAAGCTACTGAGTTTTGCCCAACCTTAGCTCTTACAGTTCAATGTCCACCCGTTTCACAAATGCTGAGAAGCATCACAGAAACACAACTGATATTTTGGTTGCCACAGTCTATCCAGGCTGACATCCTCAGGTCTCAGCTCTGGTGTTGAGGAACCAAAAATTAGTGGCAAGAGCATCAATATCACCAGCTCTGGGGATATGTGTCTATGTTGTTGGAAACAGTGGCAGAGTGAAATCATGAGGTGAGGCAGGAGGTAAGGAGGTGTGTGCTGACACTGAGGTTTGATGTTGTTATTATTGCGGCCTAGGAAAAATAAGTAAGGCCAGTTCCATCTGCACTGACTGTATGAATTAAATAGTCCTGGGAAAATGGGAAGGGCAGTGCACAAAGCTGAAGTATGTTGGGGCATGAAGATACAGTCTGCAATACATTCTGTATTCTTTTGACATTTGCACAATCCAGTGTTCCCCTTACCCCATTTGTTCTGAATAATGGACAATTGACTCTATAATTATCTTTTTCCAAGTGAACTTTAAGGCATGCATAACTGAGTGTTTCTTTTATGCTTTAGCCTTAATTTAATTTGCAGAGTATTTTTTAAATATTAATTTTTAACATCTATTTTTGCTTGAAATATTTTGTTTTCTTGCAATGTTTTGTTTCATTTAAATGTAATAGACGATGATCTTTTGATTCGAAATCTTCCTACAATTGAAAAGCTTTGTGAGACACCACCAGGTATTGTACTCAAAGCACATTTATGTCTTAACTAATCATCCTAATATACAATATCTAATAAAACTGTATTTCTTTTGAAACAAGTTTCTCCAGATATTTCTGGTATCTGGCACATACAAGTTTCTTGAAATCTCAACTATGTAACAAGTTGTATGTTGATGAAATCACCAAAACTTGATATAACCACTTTTATAATGTTACCTTCTGTCTATGCACTTCGCTGCTTCATAAACAAGCTGGAACTTGGCCTTGCTTCTTCAGTTTGTCATTATTACTTTCTTTCAAGTGAAGTGAATATATTTTTACTTTGATAATCCTTTTTCTCCTAACACAAGTAGGTAGAAATGTTTCTATATTTACATATAATACAAATCTTAGAAGACAGGCATAATAAAGGCAGTACCTTTTAAAATAAATTTTATTTTCATGACAGCTGTTTAGCCAATATTAAAATTGTCTGGATCTTTGTTCCTAAACTGAACTAAAACCATTTGATCAGCTTTATTCATCTGCCCTTTTTATGACCAATGATGCAGTTTTTTGTTCTGCAGTTTTGGTCTGCACCTTGAGTGTGTCAATGCAACCATTTGCATGGTTATGTCACTAGCTCTTGCGTCAGCACAGCTCAGGGGCTGGAAGTGGTGGTCAGACTGAGGCAGGTGGCAGGGCATTTAAGCCAGTTTTGCTGTTCCTGCCAAAGGTGCTAGAACTGGAGCCTTAATCTGGGCTGCAGCCTGAGATGAAGTGAGGACACCTTCATGCAGCTCTGTTATGTCCATTCCATCTGAGACCTCACAGCAGATGTAGAAAGTCCTGAAGCTGAATGTTGCTACATTGAATTGTGTACTTTCAGCAGCAAGGCAACAAAACTATGACTTTGAGCATCAGGATAAGTAGTTATCTTTGGTTCATATGATAGAATGACGGAATCATGAAGGTTGGGAAAAGACCTCAAAGATCATCAAGTCCAGCATTAACCAATCACCACCTTGTCAACTAAACCATAGCACTAAGCAGTCCAGTCATTTCTTGAACACCTCCAGGGATGGTGACTCCACCACCTCCCTGAGCAGCCTATTCTAAGTGAAGAAATTCTTCCTAATGTCCAACCTGAATCTCCCCTGGCACAGCTTGAGGACATTTCCTCGTTTGCTGCTGCTGATTGCCTGAGAGAAGAGACTGTCCCCTACCTTACTACACCCTCCTACCAGGTAGTTGTAGGGAGTGATAAGGCCCTCTCTGAGCCTCCTTTTCTCCAGGCTGAATGTCCTGAGCTCCTTCATCTGTTTCTCAAATGACTTAATCTCCAGACCATTCCCTTGCTCCATTGCCCTTCCCTGGACATGCTCCAGCACCTCAGTGTCTTCCCTGAATTGAGAGGCCCAAAACTGGACATGGCACTCGAGGTGCGGCCTCACCTGTGCTGAGTACAGGGTGACAGTCCCTGCCCTGGTCCTGCTGGCCACACTGTTGCTGGTACAGGCCAGGATGCCATTGGCCTTCTTGGCCACCTGGGCACAGCCTGGCTCATGTTCAGCTGCTGTCACCAGCACCCCCAGGTCCTTTTCCTGTGGGCAGCTTTGCAGCCACTCCGCCCCAGCCTGTGGCTCTGCCTGGGGTTGTTGTGACCCAGAGGCGGGAGCCGGCACTGGGCCTTGTTGAATGTATAGTATTTTTTTTTTTCAGTTTATTGGTTTCTAGGAGAATGCATAGATTTTTGAGTCAAAGGGTGATGAGCAGTAGGAGCAGAGCAAACAAGAGAGAAGAGATCTCATTTGTAGTTCCCCAAATAGGTCTCAAAGAAACACCTATACATATGTATTCGCTGTGGTGTTCCCTAAAATAAAGTAAAAATAGTGTTATTATTTCTAATAAATTTCACTTTTCAGTCAAGAAAAAAGTCTTTTTCTTTTACCAGTAGGAATATAATGAATATATGTGCATTACTCTGCATAATTTTCAAATGCTGCTATAAAAATGTACATAACATCATTAAGTAGAAGATTTTAAAATAATTTATACACCTGTATATAAGGTAATCCAATCTGCTCTAAAGCTGTTTATTGTTCCTTAGTAAATTGGCAGAAAAAGACATTAAAACAGCTCAGCAACTGTTGTGCCACGAAGTATACACTATGAGTGTACACTTTGGTTTTACTGAAGAATAATTCTGGAATTCAGTATTTCACCAAACGGAATTTCTAGTAATTGATAACTCATTATTTTATTGCACATTTGCCTCTTGAAATAATGATTTCTAGAATCCTGAGACTATTGAGAATCACAGCTTTTGTTGGTAGTTTTCAAGGAGAGAAAAAACTCTGGAATCATGATCTATGTATTGTCTGAAAGAATAAAGAAAAACAACCTACTGTTCATACTGAAAAAAATCAATAAATCAGTGGTTTGTAGCCAGAATCATAATAATTAGTTCATTTAAGAATTTTTGGTTTTCAACACTTGCGACTAGATCTTTTGGATCTAAGGAGGCCTAAGTGTTGCACAGATGTTTTCTGAGAACTGAGTAGCGTTCTGAACTGGTACTGAGAAGCATTCTGAACATTTTACTACCTTATGCGAGAAATTTTAATGGAGAGTGGGATACGAGGTAGCAGAATTAGACCAGCTCGTGTCTTTTGCTATGTCACTACTTCATTCACTTATCTCATAATTTAAGGTCTAATATGGGGTATTAGGTGCTCTGTAAAGAACAAAGCTCCAGCTTCCTTTTTGCTTCTGAAAGAGCTCAGAAAGGACAGCCACTTAAATAGGTTTAATTTGCCATGAGCAGTATTATACACAAGCATTTTGTCTCTGCTTTACAGTATAAAAGAGAAATTTTTCAATTTGCTTATGAAAAGATGAAGATTGTGCTTCCTTTGTGATAGATAATACTATGTGATACAGACCATTTCTGCATGGTACAAAAAAACATAGTGAGATGCTATATCTACTACACTGCTGCACTAAGAAAAAAAGAAGAAACTTCGAGTATTGTCTTTTATATTCCATACACATGTAGAAAATTTGTGAAAAAAAAATCCCATGACAACCTGTTTCATCAACTGAATATGCACATTTCAGAAAGCCTTAGCATGAGGTCTTAGTTGATTTTTATAGCTCCATATTAGAATTGTGTTTTGTTGGCACAAGCAACAAGTGAAGACTTCACCAATTTCTGCTTGGGAATTGCAGTGTCTGTTGGCTGCAAAAGTTAAAAGAATGTTCAAGAGTTCACTTATGTGGGTTAATATTGATGGATTTGCAGTTAAGTTCATTTTTACTGTAAGTGAATTCTTTGTATTTCTGTGACCATTTTATCATACATTTTTCCATACAAAAAGCATACAGTAGGGATTTTTTTTTAAAGCATTCTAGTCAATTTGCTTTGGGTCTGTTGACTTCACCCCCAGCAGTAGCCATTTTAATGCAGTGTTCTTCTGTCTCATGTATTTCCTTGTGTCTTTTTACATAACGTCATACCAATAGGCCTGTGTTCTTAGGCTGCTAAGCAGCATTTTGGTAGGATTGTACTGTACTATGTTTATGTATTTCTACACACTTTTCAAGTAATACCTCAGATGGTACTGTGACCTTGGTGTAAACTCTTGTGAAAATTACAGATGCAGTCAACCATTCTGAAATCTAATAAGCTTTTTGAAAATTAAACCTATACACTGTATGTATTCTAGGTGTTTCACGTGGTCCCAGCCCCGTCAGCCTTGGAAACCAGGACACCTTGCCTGTTGCAGTAGCCCTTACTGAATCTGTTAACGCCTACTTTAAAGGAGCAGATCCCACAAAGTTAGTTAAATAGTGAATTGTATTAAATGTAATGAGTTACAATAAGAAAATACACTGGGTCTATGGTTCATACTGTGGGGGGGAATGAGTATGCATTAGAAGGGGAATTAAAAGGGGTTTTTTTCCCCGGGTATAAATGACAACAGTTGCTTATTGCTCTGTAATGGCCTGCATCCTGCTAGGAGTTCAGATATACCTGCTTTACAAAAATGTGTTCAGTGAGAGCACTGAGAATGACAAGGATTTTTATCATTGTCAGGTAGGTGTTACATGTAATTTCGTGCAGCTGAAAGCACTTCGTTCCCTGTCACCTCCATTGCTATGCTACTTAGGCCTTGCCTAGGCATAGCTGTGCCATGTTTTCAAAGCCTGAAAAATATCCAAAACTACTGTATGCTTAAGCAGTTAAAGCTTTTTCTTTCTTATTTCATCTTCCTTCCAAGTTGAAAGTGACAGTACATAGTCACATTACCTTCATTTGAGATTGATTTTCTGTTTTTAATTCAGTCCATCAGATTGTGAAAATACAGTGACTGCTTTAAAATTAGTATTACAACTAGGCAGTTAATGAGTTGCAATGAAGCTAAGGAACTTTTTATTCTCTTCTAGATGTATTGTGAAGATTACTGGTGATATGACAATATCATTCCCAAGCGGGATTATTAAAGTCTTCACCAGCAACCCATCTCCTGCTGTGCTCTGCTTCAGGGTGAAAAACACAAGCAAACTAGAGCAGATTCTTCCAAATGCACAACTTGTATACAGGTTTTGTATTTTTTTAATGTAATTGTAAACTACATAATTTGTAAATTATGAGTTGTTGTGTATGTAAATCAGAATTCTTTGCAGTCTGGTTGATTTAATTACACATAATTTAATTTTCGGAATTAATCTTGTTCAGTTTAGTTCTCTCCACTGTCACTATTAAAAATCTCAGTGATTACTGGACTTAAAACTTGTGCTGAGTATAACAGGAGCCATAAAAAATACTGTGTAAATGTGTCTATGTTTTTATATGCATTTTATAAATAATTTCTTTATACCGTAGTAATAATGGTAAAACTAAATGATGAAACATTAGGCTTAAATGGAAAACAAGTAGTAGGAGATTCATGTACTCTCATTTGCCATCTACTAGTGCATTTTAAAGCTGACTCATTACACTAATCAGATTCTTTACATAACTATCTATCAGATGTGTAGCAGCATGCTTGGAAGAATTTGTAAGAAAAAAAGGTTGCTGATTGAGTAGGATCATTGTTGAAATTGCACTTGGAGATACTATTTAAAAAAAAAACAAACAAAATCTGGAATTTTTTAGCAGAAATCCATTTCAGCTGAGCAGTTTCTATTTCATTTATTGGAGAAATTATTTGAACACTAAGTTAAATGGTTTTAAGTGCTGTACTTTTAAAATTACTAAAATAATGAATCAAACCATGTGCACATATTCTTTTGTATTTAATTTCATTTTGTTAGTTCATACTTAAAGTAATGAATGATTTATACAAAATTAAGTTTAATCACTGTTTCACATGACAGTTTATAACTGAAAAGTTAGCAGAGCTGTATCTGACAAAGTGAATTATACTGAAAAATCATATTTTGCAAAAAAAGTTTAAAATGTCTAGTGTTCTTGTATGAGTGGTGTAATATTTCATCCCTAATTAGTGACCTTTCTTTGTAGTGATCAGTCACAAAGTGACTCCAGTACTAAGGATTTTTGGATGAACATGCAAGCTATAACTGTCTACCTCAAGAAATTATCAGAGCAGAATCCATCTGCATCCTATTACAATGTGGATGTTTTAAAGTATCAGGTAAACATTTTTTCCTTTTGGAATTTTTAAGGAATTCCAGCAGATGTGATGTCAACCCAGAAATTAAAAGAATTGTTCTTTGTCTGTCAGCATGGAGATGAACTGTCATCCCTCATCTAGACCAATTCTGGGTATGTCTCTACTTACAACACATAGACTGCCCAGGCTTAGCACATTCCTGCTATGGTTCATGTCATTCCCTAAGATATAGGGCTTGTTTCATCTTGCTAATCCATCAGCCCAATCCCACAAGCAAGCTTCAAACACTGCTCTTTTTTTTGGTGTCAGCAATGTCAAATTTTTCTTTAAGAGATTTGGTGGGGACTTGCTGTAGTTAGTACTTGTACTGTCTTTGATTTTGCAATTGTCTAAGTTTTGGATGCTGTAGCTGATGAATTTTAATGCATGGTTATAGCTTGCAGCTGAAAGAGAGTAGGTTTAGATTAGATATTAAGAAAAAATTCTGTAGTCAGGGAGTAGTGACTCACTGGCACAGGTTGCCCAGAGAAGTTGTGGATGCCCCATCTATCTCTGGCGGTGTTCAAGGCCAGACTGGGTAGGACTATGAGCAACCTGGTCTAGTGAAAGTTGTCTGTGCCCATGATGAGGGTGGGTTGGAACTATATGATCTTTAAGGTCCCTCCCAAAGCAAACCATTCTGTGATTCTCTCTGAGAATGTATGATGTTCTGATTTCTCACAATGTAGTAAAATGGGAGTAGTCAGAATGGATTTACTGAGGGACAGTCATGCTTGACCAAGCTGACAAACTTCTATGATGACATGATTTCCCCTGTGGATGAGGGCAGAGCAGTAGATACTGTCTGCTCAGACTTCATGAGGTCTTTCAACACCATCTACCACAGAATCCATATAGAGAAACTGGTGAAGAACAGGCTGGATGAGCAGATACTGAGGTGAACTGACCCCCAGGCGACATATTAATTTTACAGTTCAATAGCTTCATTAATGATCTGAATGACGGGACAGAGTGTACCCTTGGCAAGTTTGCTGATGATACCAAATGGGGATGGCCCTCTGGATAAACCAGAGGGTCATTTTGCCCTCCTAAGGGAGCTCAACAGGCTGCAGAAATGGGCTGAGAGAAGCCTCATGAAGTTCAACAAGAAGTGCACTTGGGAGTCACCAGCTGGAAATGAGCTTGGCAGAAAAGGACCTGAGGGTTCTGTGTGTTACCATGTTGAACATGATCCAAACAACTTGCTGCTCGTGCTGCTAAAGCAACAGATTGTTTCCCAAGCTGCATTAGGCAAAGTATTGCTAAGTGAAGAGAGGGGATCCTTCCCCTCAACACCACACCTGGAGTGCTGTGTTCAGTTCTGGGTTGTTCATTGCAAGTGAGACTGGATCAGCAAAGAGCCACGAAGATGATGGTGGGACTGGAGTATCTGTCCCATGAAGAAAGGCTGAGAGACTTGGGACTCCTAAGCCTGGAGAAGGAAAAGTTCAGGGAAATCTCATCTACGTATAAATACCTCAGAGAGGGCATAGAGAGGACAGAGCCAGGCTGTTTTCAGTGGTGCCCAGTGACAGAATAAGAGGCAGTGGACAGGAGATTCCCTCTGAACAGCCAGAAACACTTTTTTCCTGTGACAGTAGCTGAGCACTGGGCACAGGTTGCCTAGAGGGATGGTGGAGTCTCCATTTTTGGAAATGTTCAGAAATTGTCTGGAGCTTAGGCAGCCTGCTAGAGGTGGCTCTGAATGAGCTGGAGGATTGGAGCAGACATCCTCCAGGAGGTATCTGTCAACCAGCCATTCTGTGAATCGGTGAGATGATGTTCTGGCTATTAATAAAAAGTCTTCATGAATATTCAAGACAGACTCACCTCAAAGGCAGAACAGGGATATTCTAGGCCTGCATTGAAATATCTGAACATCTGAGACAACTGTCTTGTACACAAAAAAACCCTGAAAATTACTTGTCAGTCCAGCTGTTCATACCTGTAGTTTCCACATCTGCCTAGTATGGTTTACTGAACCTGCATAAAGGCTGGCATATTGAACCTGCAAAAAGCACGTTAGGCACACAGAATTAATGAGAAAGATGGAAGGAAAAAAACATTTGGTTTGCTGAAATGAGTACTGTGTATTCTTCTGTAAAAATGAGGCATTGGCACCTGGAAGCCCAGACACATAAAAAAGGTTTTGGGCTGACAAAGAAAGGCAAGAGTGTGCACCAGGACACAGGAGGTTCCTCAAGTAGATTGAGAAGATGGCTGAGATGCATCAGTGCAGTAGAATGAGCTCAGCTACAGAAGCAGCATTCAACCCTCCTGCAGCAGGCAAATAATGCTTTGAAGAGGTAAAAACTGTTCTGCTGGCTGCCTGTCCCATAATGACAGGTGTTGTTCTCTGCTGCTGGCCGGTCGAGCAGCTGAATTGGCACAGCACACAACTGCTAAGGATGAAGTAATTTTGCTGCAAGCATGCGTGTTGCATAAGGCAGAACACAAAAAAACAAAGCTTACAAAAAGTTATAAAAGAGCAGGAAGGAGCCTCATAGGCCAGAGGGAGTTTAAACCTTTTGTTTAAGTATTTTAATTTAAAATTAAAATAACAGGAATTCCTTTAGGCAGCAGTCTTCCAAATTCTGTGATTAAGGACCCAGACGTCAATTGTTCTCTTGATATTGTCAGTACTGAGACTTACATTAGTTACCATCATCCCCTAATTCTGCCCAAAAGGTGAATATTTTAATTAAGTTGTTTTCAATGGTTTGTTCTTTTACAGGTATCTTCAAATGGCATACAGTCCACTCCCTTGAATCTTGCAACTTACTGGAAATGTGATGCCAGCACTACTGATGTGAGAGTGGATTATAAATACAATCCAGAGTCTATGAATGTGCCTAGTATGCTGTCTAATGTCCAGGTTGTGGTACCAGTAGATGGAGGAGTAATAAACATGCAGTCACTTCCACCTGCAAAATGGTAATATCAATACTTTTCAGTATTTTTTCAGATTCATTTCAGTGTATTCTTTAGTGTCATAGCCTGAAAAATTTCACAGGAAGAAGTAGCAAAATGTGTAGTATCCGATGTCTAGACACTTTGTGGTTTAAACAGATCATGTGCAGCCAATTCACATAAACTGACACAGGAAGTACCGATCCCAGCTGTGTAATAATACAAGCCTTTATGAATTTTCCACTGTTTCCTTTCTTTTGGCCAATAGATTGAATAGACAATTTTAATACAGTAATTGGAAATGTTTAAAAAATTTTTCTCTGTGTGTGTATAAATGTATTCATTTAACGGGATTATATAGAAAAAGTAGCAGAAATGCAGTTTTTAAAAGAATTTCCTGATTGTTCTAGGTTAAAAATTAGCTTCTAATTGAAATAATTTTAAAACAAATCTCAGTAACTGAAGAGCTCTCCATAAACCAGGTAGCACTGTCTCTCAATTCAATTATCATGCTGATTATTAGACTAGCAGCTACCTGCCACCACCTTCTGAGCCTGCATTTACAGTAGCACTTCAAAGTGTGACATAGATATCAGGAAATTATGTTACTACAAGTTTGTGGAAACAAGCAGAGGGTAGTGGGACTACACAGAGTAATACAACCCTGGAGCAAAAGGTGAGCAGAAGTCAATCACTGTGCCTGTGCAGCATGTACATACTTGCCCAGCTGTAAATAAATCCTGTACTGTTTATTCCCAAAATGGTCTTTTTAATATGAAGAGGGCAAAGAATACCACATTGAAGGAAGTTAGGCTTTGTTAACCTTATTTCTTATAGATCAGGTTACCTTACAAAGCAAGGTTTAAAAGAAAAATAAACATGATGCATTTATTGGGTAGATTCTGGTGGTTTTGGAGGCAATACAGTTACAGGTGTTTATTAGACAATGTAGTAATAGAGTATCATTTTAAGTTGAAAAAAATCCTTACAGGACTGAATCTTTCTTGACTTGGTATTTCAAGGAAGCAATACTTTTAACCAAATCTTAAGTTTATTCTGAACAAGAACATATTCAGTATCCTATCTGAACAACACAACTACACTGTGGTGAAGCCAACCTCCCTGCCCAGGCTTCTTCCACAAACCCTCTGTAATGAAGTCAGACTGAAAGCAGGAACACCCGTCCAGAACACCTAGTGTTAGTTGGGAAGACTTAGGGATACTTGCATTAGTGAATTCACCTAGGCAACTTCCAAAACCCAGAATTCTGAGCCTGGCAAGCTGACAAAAAAAAAAAAAAAAAATCAGTTATGTCCTGGGCAGGTATAGTATTTGTGATGTACTACCTGTTCGGTGTAGTGGATTGGGTGGTAGGGTTTTGGTCCTTTTTTAGGAAAAAAAGTGCTTTATAGCTTGACTTCCTGTGAGTAAATGCTACCATATGTGCTACTTATGTGAGCATTTCAGTCCTGCTACCTCAATGCCAAGAGCAATTTCAAACCTATCAGCACTTCATGCTGCTCACAGCTTTAAACTGTTTACTTTCCTTTGATGCAAGTGCTAGAAAGTCCTCCAGGAGTTAAAATGCCCTGTCAGCTTAGACACTCTTGGTACCCTTTTCTGCCCCTTTACAGTGTCTGAAGTTAGCTTGAGCAGAGTGTCACTTATGCCAATTAGTTTTACTAGAATGGAAATGGAATAAAATGCATGCTCTCAGGACTCTAACTCAGGCGAGAACAATCAACATTGCTGCCCATTCTACCATCATCATGAAGCATTAAGGCATATCTTCCAGACTGCTCCCAAAGTAACTTACCCTTTAAGACTGCAGAGGGTTTTGAAATTTGGAGCCATAGGTGGGGACACAGGACAGTGTTAAATGTGTAAAAAATCATATACAATGTGTAAGCAAGTGTGTTCTTCTGAGCTTGCTGCTCTGGAGTGATGCAGACACACCCTTCTCTTTTCCTCTTTTCCTACTGTAGTTTTCCACAGACTTACCTTAAATGTGCAAATATTTTTATAGACTTCCATTTAGAGATGTCTGTACCAGTGTAAATCAAGGGAAATAAAGTTCTAAAACTGGTGCTTATAACTAACCTACCATTCTCTTACAGGAATGCAGACCAGATGAAAGCATATTGGAAAATATCTAGCATTTCAGAGAAGTCTGAGAATGGAGGCAAGTTGAACTCTTTAGTTTTGCTTTCTTGTACAGAAAAATTTTAACAGTAAACAGGTGATCATGTTAGCCTCTATACCCTCTAATTCCTTTTTACACATTTTCTCATGCTGTATCCCATTTACTAGTTCACCTGCTTCTCAATTAATTGCTTCCTGACAGATTCCATTATGAGTGAGATGTCAAAATATAAATTTAATTATTAGCTGTACAAGGGAAAATAATGAAGTACCCTGAAAGCAGTTAGTAGTTCTAAAATAGAGTTTAGATGGGATAGGAAATTATTGCATTCATGCTATTGGGAAGTGAGCAGTTACTCAAATGAAAATGAGTCTAATATCGGTGTCTTTCTACACATGGATAATTTAAATACATTAGAAGGAGATAAGTGGAAGAACTGGGAGTTTAAAAAAAAAATCCAGAAGTCCTGTGCTTAGATAGATTATTCTTGACCAACGTTTTGAATCTTGGTTTTGACCACAATGACTCCAGGAAAAAAATTAATCTATGCACAGCTGCTCAGAGTGGTAATTTATACAATATTGCGTAAGGTACCAATAGTTGTCCTCTGCCCAGTGCCTGTCTCTTAGCTCTAGTCGATGTCACGACCCTTGCAGTCTCTGCAAGTGCAATATTTTTTGAAGTAGTACAGGAGGCAAAGGGAAGCATCTCATCCTCAAAGCCTCTGTGGAGAAATGAACTGCTAATGTAAAGGAAAGGCCTTTAGTCCTGTTAAGAATTTAGTGAAGGGGATTGTGAAATCACAGATTTGCCTGTAAATATGGTTTCATGTAGAAACCACAAGCATGAAAAGAGAACACAGCTCCTATTCCTGCAAAGGCTGCAAAGTTGTGGCTATCATTCAAACAAAATTAGAGAGAATTTTATCGGACAGAAGTGATTACTCTAGTCTGGTGTACATTGTCCTTCACTAACCTCACAGTTCTTTGCTGTCTTCCATTACATTGGAATCGCCCTCCCTTTTTTTTCCCTTCTCCAAACTCTGTGGCTTCTTTTAAAAGAAAAAATCATACTGAAACATAAATGCAGGCAGATGAAGAAGAACTGTACACCTGCAGAGCAGCACAGAATTGGCTGCTAGTGATCCAGTTTGCGTCTTGTGTGTTGACAGCAGACTTGCACATATCCCACTGCTTCTGCTGTATTCCTTCTCTTCCTGCTATCTTTTCCTCCCCTTTTCTTTGAGTATAAACACATATAGTACTCTCAGTTCAGGAGGAAGTAATACTGTGCTGGTCTTGCACTTACAGAAGCAAAGGGTGAAGTTGCACAAACTGTCCATGTTAGGACAAGTGTCTTCCAGTCTTCTTTCCTGGTGGACAGCATGATAAAATGTTTTGAGGGTTTTTATGGTCCAACACATTATGTGATTTGTCAGTTGGAGAGAGATAAAACACAGAACAAACTTTCAAAACACTTGAATATATGAGTTTCCATACTTAGAGTAGATACTTTGAGAATTTCCAGTTTACAGAAATAAGGCAGACCTACTGAAGAAATTAAATTAATCTTAAGCTAAATTTATCAAGAACAAGACACTGTGTGAAGCAATTTCTAGTTCCTGCTTTTACCTCAGTAACATTTCAGTTACTAACTTTCCTTGTCATTTAGCAGTTCTTATTGATAGGAATAGCAAATTGTTTTAACGTAAATTTATTCCATTATTAATTATTTAAATCTCATTTTCCCAACACACTTCACAAGAACAAGAAAAGACCTGTTACAAAACTAGAAACAAGTAGCAATGTGGGGATTTTTAAAATGCCTTTCATTGCCTACAGAGACGTACTTAAAGTCATTTTGAACTATTATTTCTTTATAATAGTATCAAAGTGATGCCACTTCACCACTGTCTCTGAAAAAATCAACTGAAATTTGTAAGAAGTATTTAATCACACCTTGTCTTTAATAGAAACATTGTAATTTCTTTCCTCTGGGTACATTACTGTAGAATTGCTTTTCTTCCAATGTTTTTGTTCATGTACCTTCATCTAGACAGATCATGACAACTTTTAAGTGTTCTGATGTAGTTTCAAATCTGCTAGTGAAAAGCAGATAGTACCTACCTATCTATCCATCAGATACCATCTACCACGAGATAGATGAGTATTAAGTACTTAGAGACCAGCAAGCATAAATGATTATAGGGACCAATCAAATAAGTAGTAAGTGATTGCCAGGCTGTCTGATACCCACATTTTGTATAATCTTGCAGAAATGTATATTGTTTCTCTTTAAATCATTCACTAGTCATTGTCTTACACAGAGTATTGGAAAAAACAGACTTGTACTCTTACCTCTTTTAAAAGTGTATGTAGGTCAGCCACTGGGAATAGATCTCAAAGCTCACCATGTTAGTTTCACTTCTTATTACTAAAAATTTGGAGAGATCATTTTGTTCTTGCAAAACAATCAGCTTCTCAGTTTTGTTGTTTTTATAGGTTCTGGATCCCTCAGGGCAAAATTTGAGCTTTCAGGAGGACCCAGTAAACCAGCAACACTTGCAGTGCAATTCATCAGTGAAGGAAGCACGCTTTCAGGAGTAGATGTGGAACTCGTAGGCACTGGCTATCGGCTTTCCCTTCTTAAGAAGAGATTTGCCACTGGTAAGACATTGACATGCTTATATATTCAAATTAATATTATATATTTGCTAGTGTTAAATTCTAAAATATGAAACTGTTAAATGAGTGATGTATAAATACTTACTCTTTATTGAAACATTTCTGACAAGTCAGTTTGTTTTTCCATAGTTATTCAAACTGCTCCAAGGAAAATACTGACAAAATCTGGTTTATATACTGACTGCAAAAAAACTTACTTATGTTTTTCAGGACGGTATATGGCAGATTGTTGATGTACCTGTCAAAGTCGTCAGATCAGGAGTGCAAGAAACCCACTCTGCTCTCTCTACTTTTCAAACACTATTTTAACATGCATTAATTTTTCCAAAATGTTGACCTACTTTGGGGCTTAACTAGAGAAAGTAAATGCACTTTTAAGAGTCATTTTGAAAACTTTTTATTACTTTACAATAGCACTGAAGTTAACTTCAACACTGTCTGTAAATGATCAACTGCAATACTTGGGAAAATTTGCTGAAAAATTAGTAACTTTATATAGATGAAGTCAAAATAGTAATCTGCAGTTGTAATGAAAGTATGAAATTTTATGTTGTACTGTAAACATTAAAACTAAAATGTAGGGGAGCTAGTAAGAAATATTTGAGTTTTTCATAAGTAATACTCATTTTTCAGATTCTTTAATTCCCAGGTTTTAATTGACAGTTTATAAAGATAGCAGAGGCTGAGTCTCGTGTAGTGCTTCCATCCATTCATGCCACAAGACCAGCTGAGTTAGAGATGCATAAAAGTAACTTGATGCCCATGTATCATATATTATTAAAATGTAAGTTGTTTTATATAGGGCTTTTTTTTAACAAAGTGCAATGTGTTACAAATTGCAAAACACAGCAGAGATTTACTTCTGCAGTTAGTAAATTTTTGGGCCTTGTGATTGTTTGAGTTAATGCGGTAGATTTAATTTATTTTTATATTAATTGCATAACATTTGTGCCTTTCAAAAAAAGCCTGTGCCTATCCAATTTGATATTCACGTGCCTCACTTCCTTTTTCAAAGTTTGGCTCTTCATCAAGAAAGCATGGTGTTTGTATTTTACACACAACTGTAAAAAAATTATTTTCACTGCAATTTATTTAGAAGGCAGGTTTGCAAAAACTGTAGTTTGTTTTAAAAGAAATTCAAAATACTGAATTACTTCCTCGTGGAATAATTGCAATAAAATGTTGTTTTAGTAAAGGGAGATGCATCATGCAGGACTCAGAAACTTTTTCATTAAGTAATTTTAATGTCACCAAAGAGGAGAATCTGAAAAATCAGTGAAGATAGGAAAAACAAACTTCTAAAAGCAAACAGCATTACTCTTTGCTTTGGCAATAAGTCTTCAGACTTCGAGTGCTTTTGGGGATGTGTGATGTGAATGTACATATAGTACTTCAGGAGGCATGTAAAAAGGATATTTTATGGCTGCAGGATGACAAATCCTGCCATGTGTTCGTTTTTTTCTATAACTACCAATTTTAATGTTTGTATTGTTATCTAATCTGCTTGCTACAGCCTAAGCATGGGGATGTGACACATCAGTAACAATTTTTTAAAGCAAGTCACTAATTTAGAAAATCTTCTATGTATTTGTATTACCAAGTTGGCTTTTTTTTAATGTTGAAATCATAAGCATTAGGGCAAAATAATTCAATAACCTGCATATGGAAATTTCAAATGAACATTTAGCACACTAGTATCTATTTCAAATTCTCTATTAAAACAGTAAAACGTGCTTGAGTTAATTCATGCAAAGCCAGTAATTAATTGGACTGCTGAAGCTTTACAAGAAATTATGCCTTTGCAGAGGCTGCATAAATTGTAGTGTACACTAGACATTTTTGCAGGTGAGAGTTTCATTGTTAGTACTAAGAACATACTGTACTGTAGATTTGATTGGAAGAGTATATTTGGCTCCTAACTTGCTAATCTTATTGATGATAAATTTACAACTCATAAAATGGTACAGTCTTTTTGTTGGAATTTTAATTGTAACCTGCTTTACAATCAAACTGATTAACACAACAATACTTTTTTAATGAAAAACCAAACCTATTATTGCTATTTTTAATCAAGTATTACATTAGTTTCTAAGTTAAATGAAGTAGTTAATGTTTCAGCACTTTTAAACTAGCCTTCATTCAGGTGTTTTTCATACATTTGCATTGGGTGCAGGTTACAATTTTGAAGCCATACAAGTTTATATAGACATTTTGTAAAGAAACTCAAAAACAATGTAAAAAGTACGTGTAGCTATCTGATATTAAAAAAAAAAAAGTATGTAGCAAGCTGGTTCTTGCTTGTGTATACAGCAATATCCCTTGTAGCTGCCTCCTAAGAAAATTAATTTGTAAACACAACTCTAAAGGATCTGAATTTTTATGATTTGTTACTACATTAGACTGTAAATTAGAGCATACAAGTTTATCTTACAAAAATTGTAAATACTTCTGAATTTTCATAAAATGTAAATTTTAAAAATTTGCACCCATAATAAACATGTAATATATAAATGAAATACTGTCTTATATTGCCTGTACTTTTGCAGTTAGTTCCACAGATCTTCTAAGCAATAAGGTAATAGAACAAAACCATTCCTGTATTAAACATTTTTAAAGTGTTGATTGATTTTAAAGTGATAACGGGTAGAGATCATTATGAACTCTTTTGTATATTTAAAAACATCACAGAGGTGGATGGAAAGATGACTTCTCCAAAACATTTCATCTTTACTAAACTGGAATGTCTGAGATGTCTATACTGGCCTAGGCCTTTACTAAACTGATATGCTTCACTAATAAACTGGGTTAGGTAAAACTGTGGACATGTTTATGAGAAAAATATTAACTTGTGGACATGAACTGCTGTCTGTAAATAGTGATATCAAATGCTGTACATTCCCTGTCTTCCTTGATAAGAAAGATATCTTGTTGTTGTCTATGTTGTCTTGTGTGTGCAGGAGAAGAGTTAGTGACAAAATTAAAGTAATTCTTTCTAATTTCTAATGTTCCACCAGTCACAAAGAGTAGACAATTTAGTACTTCTTCAGCAGTCTGTATGGTATAGTCCTTCTAAGCTTTGAGCACAGAACAGAAGTTGAAACTGAACAAATGTTCTTGAATCTGTTTCCTACTAATCCCAAGGCCTGTAGAAGCTTAGTAAGTAATGACTCATTAAATTCACTTTCTCAGCTGGTTGGATATCACTGCTATAGAGGTACCATTCTTGTCATGCAAGAAAGCAATAGTCCAAGGGCTTGATTCTTATCTTCTGTTGGCAGGCAGGAATGAAAAATGCAAGTGCTCAGTGGTCAGACTGAATGGTCCATCTAACGCAGTAGTCTCTCTTCGACACTGGCCAAAGAACAGGCTAGAGCCTTGGAAAGCTCATGTGTCATTTGCTTTCTGCTCCCCCAGTTATTGGTTAGGGCTGTAAAAAGGTGCTGCTCAGGTCTTCTAGTATTCATTGAACTTAAAGTGTAACAGATCTGACAGAGGCTGCTCTGGCATGTCTGTTAACACTTGACTTGCAGCCAGGTACTGTTCACAACTGCTGCAAACTGGATCACTACTGTCGAAGCAGGTTTGTGATTATCTAAGTTCACGATCAGGTAGTTTTTCAGGGAAACCTATCTCTACCACTGCCAAATAACATTTATGTAGGGTATTTGAAGGAGCTAAGCTATTTGATTATGAACTGGAACAGTATGCGAGTTACAACTGTGGTAAGTTTTGCTATCTAACTAAAAAGAAAGGTCTTGCATCATGCCAAAAAGGATTGCATTTCAAGTCTTGTATGTTTGCAAAGCTAAAGATACACAAATGTTAAGATGCCTATCTTTTGTTTTGCAATTGCTAGATAATTGGTTTCCATTTCAGTTGTTATGAAAGGGAAATTATGCTTAAGAGCATGCAAGAAAAAAAGTCAGGAATTCCTCCAAGCATAGCATAAGCTAAAAACAGTTTGAAGTACTAAAGCAGCAGGTAACATATCTACTGCTGAGATGCCCTTGATTGGACTGATTACCAAGTCTCTCAACTGAAAACTTAATGTTTCTCTTTAACTCTACATATTACACCAGTAAATATTCCTCCTCAGCTCACTTTGACCTCCATGTTTACTGACATGTTGATTTTTCGGTTGTCCCCTACTTCATTCAATAACCAATATAAGGCATACAGTCTTAAAAGAATAAAATAATCTTAAAACACAAGAGGCCTCTTCTGGATTCTGTTCAATTACTTATTGAACATTTAATACTCTAATTCTGCATTTTCTATAACTGCTTTTTTCACTTCCTTTGGAATCCATTCTTTTTGTTTTTAAATCTGGGATGGCTATTTTAATTATTGTAACGTAAAATGTTATTTTTGTTTGCCATTATCCCAGCTGAATTTATTTTAAAAAATCTTGTTCTGTAACTTAGTTACTATTATTATTACTTAGCAGGATTTTTTAAAAGGTTAATAATCATAAATCATGCCAATTTCACTACTCTGGTTATTCAGCTTTTCCTCTTATCATGTCCCAGTCTGCCTTCTTGAAGTCCTCATTTCTTAAGTCATGTTTTCTGCTACAGAAAGTTAGCAGTGGTAATGTCTTCAGCGATGACTCAAATCTTTCTCCATCTTGGTTAAGGAAGCAGCCCATTTTTACAACAATTGCTGATTCTCCCCTCCAGATGTTCCCTCCTGCTTTGCTGTTTGATAAGATTCTTAGATAATTTAGATAACAGCCTTCCCTTCTGCTTCCCACTCTTGTCATTGGTAGGTTATACAAATAGTCATCACTAATACAGAAATGTTAAGGCTGCCCCAGTGTTAGTACTGATGACATTGCATCCAGGTAAGATGCACCAATGCAACTTGGGAAGGAAAAAAACCAAAACTCAACAGCCTAAGCTCAAAAACTGTTATTTATCTTCCACCTGTGTTGAACTGTCTTTCTCTGGCACCTTACAGGACTGTGGATTTAGACAGAGAACAGACAGAACTTTCAGCCCCTAAGCACCTGACCTTATTCTTCAATGCAAGTTCCTCTTTCACAGGTGAGAATCCCTTGGCCTGTGTGCATGAGTCCCTTCTCACTTCTGAGCAGTTCCTAGATCGACAGCACACACTAAGTGCTCAAGTATGTGAGCACAGGAGGAGTGTCGTGGTCTGTGATCTGCCATCTCTGCAGCTGACATCCCTCTTATGTCTCACTAGTCTTTTCCCATGGGTGGGCCAAGTGCTGCCACACCTTTTCCCCCGCTGAAATCACAGTTCTATGCTCTGAGTCACTTGATTAGAAACACTAGACTGGATGTCTGCTTCTAGTGCGATTACAGAATAAATTTAGTTTTCTTTCAGGACTAAAATGCAGAAGATTCCTCAATTTAAAAACTGCATATTGTACATCTAGCACAAGAAACTCAGCCCTCAGATAAGCACTGTTAGTCTGGCATAATTTCTCTAGATAGTATAGAGGTAGTATAGAGCAAACACTACTCTCACAGGCGAGAGAATAAGGAAATTACAGGGAAAAATGAATGTGGGCACCAGTGTTCCCTTTGGATTAAGGGGAAGAATACATATTTGCCACAACTTTCCGGTAGAGGAGTTGAAAATGTAAAAAAAATTCAGGATGATGGACCATTAGAGCTACTTCTTTGGCATTTTGCAAGATACTTAAGAAGACCATCAAACTTCTCAAAATGGAAGTCGTATCTTTAATATGATGGGAGAACATGGAGGATATCTTCTCTGTCCACCTAGCTTTGAGCTAGAACTTGTCGCTGCTGCACTCACTAAGTACCAGCCTTTGCTTACAGGAAACAATAAGTTTCCCAGCAGGGGAAATATGGAACCTGTACCCCCATTTTCCTCAGCTATGACCTTTCCAGATTGCTCAAGGTGGCAGTGCTTTTGCCAGCTGCTCCCCAAGAGATGCCACAAAAACATGCATTAGAATTCAGAGGTTTTTAGCAAATAGCATCTTCTAGTCATTCCTCCAAGTGATTGTCCAGCTTAAAACAGTCGTACAGTAATGTGGTTTTGGTAAAGAACAGTGAAACCATAATTTGTGTTTCAGGAAGCAGTTCATCCCATATATAGGCAGCAACAGTGCAGTCTCTGGCTTTTCATGCTACCCACAGTTAGGAAAAAACAGCTGTTGTCACAAGTTGTAAAAGAAGCTTTCAAAAAAATGTTACACTGTTCTTGAAGTGGTGACTGTTACCTCAGCATCAGTTTATAAGCAAAAAATGTGCCGAGTTTTACCCATTAAGAGTCCTTCTGGGCCCAGGAACATAGACTCAGATATACCTTCTACCTAGGTATCAGTAAAGGTGTTTGTAGCAACACACAACAGGAGTAGTAGTATCCAGAAGACATATTCACTATTGCAACCACTGATAACAGTCTACAAGACATTATTTTAGTGTGTGGAGCAAAAAGACCTTGCCTGTATGACAAGCAGCACCAGTGTCCTGCTATGTCCTCTTCACAGAAGCTATAAAGTATTCACAGCATACGATGCCATACACAGCCGAGTCTGAACAGAAGACAGATTTCTGCAACAACCCTGTAAAAGCTAAGTGGTAACTTGCAACCTCCTGCTACTCCATTCAGTGATCTTTTCAGTTGTTTTTTTATGGAATTATAAAAACAGTAGAATATTGTTAAGACTTTGATTAGTGTTTGTAGGGAACAATATCTTACTCATCTGTTCAGTCAAAGATTGGTTATACAATCGTTTTAAAATTCTTGTTAAGTCTCTTTTGGACACTTGCCTTTAGTAAAACGATCTTCTATTCTCTTCGACATTTGAAAGTGTTCCATACTTGCTCTGTATCTCCATTAAAGTTTAGGAAACCCTTCTCTGCCTCTCTCCCAGCAAGGTAGGTGTTTTAATGGTTATTGCTGCCACCGTCTATATTTAAAGACACATGAATTGTATGTTTACAACAGATACACAATCCGATATAACCAGACATTTGCAAGTAGTGATTCAAATGAATATTAGATCACATCAGGTATGTCTCTCATTGTTCTCCATAGATGTTACTGCTCTACAGAGAATACTGTTAGCATATGCTCCACTGTCATCTCTATAACCCAACTACGGTGGTAGTAGTAATTGGGTCAAAGTGAGGAATATGTTAAAAATAGTGTGGGATTATTTCTGTGGTGAAGAAACTGATGTCAGCCTCACAAAATAATGCACACTGCATGAGACCTCTTTGCTGTTATCAATATTTACTTTTAAATCAAAAAAATACATGGCTGCTTGTAAGGATCATATTGGAACTACTTACAATCTGCTTATACCTTGATTTACGGAGATACTGTTAGCTTTCAAGTGGTCTTCTGTCAGCCACGTCTAATCTTGGAGACCCCCTTTGGAACACCTGCCTGAGTTAAGGAATGCAATGCTCTTGTACAGCAGCTGTTTTCTTCTAGGAAGGTCCTAGACTCTGCAGAAGGTGCCACACTTGCTGGCTGTGAGCAGATTATGGGCAATTCACTTGTAGTGCCAAAATTAGCTCAAAGGTAGGGGTGGGAGCACAGCAGTTGTGGAAATAAACATAAATGAAATGCTCTCTGATGCAGTTGACAAAGAAAGAATCATAAATGACACTTAATCTTAAGTTGCTTATGTGGACTGCACAACCAAACATTAGTGACAACCAAGTCACCACTATTTGATTGCATTTGTTGTTAGTAATCAGGTTCAAGTAATATGGCCAGGTTCTACTAAAAATGGTCAACTTTCAGATTTTTGGATATGCTCATAAAGCAGTAATCCCTTGATTGAGATGCCTAGAGTAATTGAAAACAACCCAACTGGTTTCGGCTACAGCTTCATGATGAGCCAGTTTGTTCAATAGTTCAATATTGTCAAAAGGCATGGGCCAAGCTGTCCATCTTCACTCAACACCAGCTCTGTACCAGCCCTGTACATATCTGCTTGTGATTCAACTTACCAACGAAACATAAGTCAAACCCAGGAAACAAAAGAAAGAAAATTCTGTTCTAAATTAAGCCAGCTGAACCAAATTGCAGAAGGATCTGGTAAACAGGGATTCCCGACCTAGGGGTAGAGATGGGATAGGGAATGAGATCTCCCACTTTAGACAACATCACATCACCAGCCCAGGCCACCTGTTCATTAAATTGCAGTCAGAGGGAGGAACTAAAACCAGCTGTCTCCAATGTCACAAGGGAAGGCTTCTCTTAATAGTGGCTTTAAATCCTGAAAGTATAAACTATACAAGATGGATAAGAAAAGCAAATTAAACACAGGAGGTAGGAGAGTCCAGAGATAGTTCAACTGAGGGTGATAAATAGGTGTTTGCTCCAAAAAACAACAAAAATGTTTAACTTCCATTGTGGTATGGGATCCATACTAGATGGAAATGCCAGAATCAGTAAAAACAAAAAGAGTGAGAAAGAAAAGTATTCAGTAAATATTTTGCCACATTTCATAAAGGCTATCTAGATCATGTAGTCACATGGTGAAAATATTTTGCAATCCAAGACTATCTAAAGAGAGATATTAATATATCATCTACTAAAGCTAAATATTTTTAAACCACCATATCAGATAAACAACATCCAAGAATTTAGGAAGTTGAATAAGCCATACTATGGATGATTAATTTTTATTTCAGTGATTCTCAAATACTGGCAAAGATTAGAAGATTAAAAGAAAGATAACACCATTACAGAAAAACGGAAAAAAAAGAAAGAAAAAAAAGAAAAGGTGTCAATCCAAATAACTGTAATATTGAACTTGGTGAGAAAATTAAAAAATCATTTAAGATAATTAGTGTCAATCATGGATGTACCAAATAGAGGTCTTAAACTAATTTAGGATTAGGTTGAAAATCTGGATCATAAGAATAATAGGGTCAAAGGAAAAAAGGATTTATGTAAGATGCCTGATTTAGAAGTACACAACATTTGGTTTATAACTAGAGCAATGCAAGAACATAACAGATTAAAAAATTAGTCTTAAGATGTAACTGAAGAGGGAATCAACTTTAAACACCATTCTGGTGGACTCCTCCAGACTTCATAATATCTAATATTTTTCCAATTACTGATGTTAAAAAACCTGAAGCTTTGCAGATGACAAAAGGTTGGAGTAGAAAAAAATAAGCTAGGTCTCAAGTGCAGTTTTTAACCACTTAATCATCATCCAAAATGGCAGAAAGATGCTATAGTATCAAATAAGTAGGGACAAAATAACATCACTTTGTGATAACTAAGGACTTTCCTGAACTATTCTGAAAAAGCCAGCGCTATATCTTGTGAAAAGTCTGCAGATCTTCATGGGATCACAGAAGATTTGAGGCTAGATGGAACTCTGAACAACATCTAGCCAGTTCCCCAGCTCAAAGCAGGGACAAAGACCTGAAGTTTTACCAAACTTCCTGCAATCTCGACCCATGTTTTCCTGCATCCATGTCAGATCATATGAGACTCTTAAAGACAATTAAGATGTCTGATATGATTCAGGCACACATTATGGACCAAGTCAAATGTTCTTATCCCTTAAATAAGAACTCTACCACAAAGCTGAATTCTATACACTATAGTATAGTTGCATACTGTGCAGAGAAGGTACAAACCTTGGTGGAGCAGTCTCCTAGGCACCTTCTTCTTATGTTTCTGAAATCTTTCCTCAGATAATCCAAGATGTATCAGTGATTCCCTGCTTGAAGTATAACATAAAAAGGGAAATGGACCATTTGTCAGAAAAAAGATATGATCAATATTCAGAAATTCTTCGTGGCACACAGACCAATCCTCTCCCTTTCTCTCTGTCTCAAGGCCTTCAGAAATTACTTCCGGCTACAAGTTTCCTGAATAAGTAAGAGAAATCTGAGTTTGAGAGAATTCAACAACCTGTGGTACCACACAGACATTTAATGTCTTTTAACATTGGGAAGCAAGTAGCTTAGGTGTGTGGCAGTTGCATGCCAAAGGTACTGTTAGTTAAAGAAAGGCCTTCAGCTCCAGTGCCTGGATACATCCATGCACAGACATGCACCTGCAACACTCAGAAGAAACAATAACCTGCCTTACTTCTGTGATGATGAATTACTCAATATGGGAAAACAAACTTTGAGGTTGCATGGAAATTAATTATCACAATCTGTAACAGCAAAATAAATAGACAAAGTAAGCAAAATATCACCAAAAAAATCAGCTTAGACAAGGCCCCCCCTACAAAAAAAATCCAAAAGCAATCCAACCAAAAAAACTTATACTGCATTTATAATCATGTGTGAAAGTACTGGTCATGAATAAGATAAAAATCCTTATTTCTTTTCTTAATTTTTAAACAAGATGCACTAACATGTAAAATGCAGAGGTAGAGACATTAATCTTAATATTACTCATTTACCTTCCTCTAAAATCAATAGGGAGGGTATTGAAAAAAAAGCTATGGGACTTGCAGACCAAGTGGAATAGAACAGCAATGATTTGAGTCTATTTTATACTGTCAAAGACTAAGGAGTTACTTCATCTCAGCTGATATGAACCTAGGTAGAAAAACAGTATTCCATGTATGGCAACAGCACTGTACAGGAAAAGTTGTCAGAAGCTTTCCCCATGTCCAGTAGAGCCAATGCCAGCCAGCTCCAAGATGGACCTGCTGCTGGACAAGGCCAAGGACACCAGTGACTATGGCAGAACCTCTAGGGTAACATATTTGAAGAAAAAAAAGTAATTGCACAGATGTAGTTGCAGCCATGGAAGAACGGAGGATCTCAAGATCGTCAGTCCTGGTAGGACTTGTGACCCTATGGAGAACCCACACTTGAAGCACTGCACCCTGTGGAAGAGTGGCCCACGCTGCACCAGTCCCAGAGAGCTGTAGCCCATGGGATGGACTCACATTGGATAAGTTCATGGAGAACTGTCTCCCATGGGAGGGACCCCGTGCTGGAGCAGGAGAAAGACTCCTCTGCCTGAGGGCAGGAACAAAGTGTGACTGTAGCCCTCATCCCCCGTCTCTCTGCACTGGTGTGAGGAGGAGGTAGAGCCTGAGGTGAAAATGGTTTTAAGATTTGTTTTACTTCTCATTATCCTGCTCTGATTTTGAGCAGTAATAAATTCAGTTAAGTTCCCCAAGTCAAGTATGTTTTGCCCATGACGGTAATAAATAAATGATCTCTCCCAGTCCATATCTCAACCCATGAGACTAGTTATATCCTCTCTTCTCTGTCCAGCTGAAGAGGGGAATTACAGAGCGGCTTTGGTGGGTGCATGGCTTCCAGACAGGGTCAACAATCACAGGAGTGAACAAAATATTTATCAAGCCAATAATGTTTGGCACACAATCTCATAAAGCTCTGCTCTATAACTTTAATAGAGATACTACTTTCTATTCAACATGTGTCAATCCAAGAGGGCCAAGTACAGGATCCTTAGTTCTGATATAGCATACTGATGGTAGAGGGTGACAATATCTCTTGCATAACTTTGATCCTTTCACTAAGATAAATGCAAACCAGCACATTTTGACCACTCAATCATTTTCAGTAGTGCAAAAATCAAAACAATACACCTCATTGTATACTTCCAAACAAATCTTCGCCTCCCAGTTGGGACCCATTCGTGGTCTGAGAATTCAAGGTCTCGCTTTTATTTAAACTCTGCTGTAATTTTGGCAAGCACAAAACCAGCATCTACAGCTCCGTAAAACAGATTTGGGTGGGAGCACAAAAACATCTGGACTCAGCTCTCTAGCAAACCAAAATACAAATCTCTCAGGTCACACAAAATAAGCAGTATGACCTTGTAGCCTAGAAATGAACAATCAATCCCTGCAGTCACTGAATCACAGAACTGTTTAGGCTGGAAAAGACTTAAGGTCACGAAGTCCAACCACTAACCCAGCACAGGCATGTCCACAATTAAACCATGTTACAACTGCCATGGTTGCATATCTTTAAATTTCCTGCAAGGATGGTTTCTCCACCATTTCCCTGAGCAGACCGGTCCAATGCTTGGCAACCCTTTCAGTGAAGAAATATTTCTTGATATCTAATCTAAATTCCCCCTGTAACAATTTGAGGCTTTTTCCTCTTGTCCTATTGCCTGTCACTTGGGAGGAGAGACCAACCCCCATCTGGCTACAGCCTCCTTTCAGGCAGTTGTAGAGAGTGATAAGGTCTCTGAGCCTCCTTCTCTGCAGGCTAAACAACCCCAGCTCCATCAGCTGGTCCTCAAAGGGCTTGTGCTCCAGACCCTTCATCAGCTCTGTTGTCCTTCTTTGGACATGCTCCAGCACCTCAATGTCCTTCTTGTACTTTCTCTTGAACTGGTGCCACTTACTCATCTACATTTAAAAGCTAAGTGAACTCAGTCAATGTCACACAATCAATGTCATTTTTTTCCTGGTTAAGTGTATATCAAACCTACCAGTCTTGTATTCCTTTTAAATAAGGGCACCAATGACAAAATCTTGAATAGAAAATTACATATGTTTTAGGATTTCAAAATTGCCCTCCTAACAGGTGGACAGATTTCCTCAAGTCTGGACTGGGTCTCTACATGCACTGGATGAGAAGTAATAGAAGAGCTTTGCATTCCTCTTTCCTTCCATCCTCAGCATGACCAAGCTGCCCTTCTGCAGGATTCAATTCCTGACTGTGAGAAGGAGCACAGCCTTCAGCCAGGGAAGGTTGTTCTGTGCCTCAGAACCCTGTTCTGACAGGTGCAGCACGTTGTCTCAGGCTCAGTTCCTCATCCCAGTGTCATCACAGCCCAGTGCAAGAGGTTATGGGTTTCCAGTGCCACCAGCTGAAATAGCTTGTCATGCCTTTCTCTTAAAAATCAAATGCAATCAGAAGAAGGAAACCCAACAAATTAAGATACAGATTTGAGATATGGATCTACCTCTCCTGGCCAAAACAAAGCTATTTGATTTTTATGAGGGTTAATGCATAACCTCTCTGAATTTCATTAATTTTTAATCACTTCTCTCTTAGTTCCTTTCAATACTTACAGGGGGCTTATAAGAAAAATGGGTATAGAGCTTTCAGCAGGGCCTGTTGCAATAAGACAAAGGGTTTTAAACTGAACTAAGGGTAGATTTAGAGTAGATATGAGGAAGAGATATTTCACGATGACAGTGGTGCAGTACTGTAAGAGGTTGCCCAGAATGGTGGTAGCTGCCCCATCCCTGGAACCATTCAGGTCAGATGTGACAGGGCTCTGAGCAACCTGATCCAGTTGGAGACGCCTATGGATGCTGAAAAAGCTTCAGCAGAGAATTTCTTCAGCTCTCTGCAGCATTTTTGTGAGAGTTCTGTCTTTCCCATGCAAGTAACTCAAAACAATGTTACAGTTTTGTAAACGTCTTGCAGCTGCAGGTTGTTTTGCAGAATTGTTATGGTTCTAACTAGAAAAACATTCAGAGGTGGGTGTCTTAGAACTTGACCAATCCTCTTAAGGGGTGGATGGCAAAAAACCAATTACCTTATGCCATTTAACACACTTTTGTGAACTAACATATGAAAGCCTTCTGAGAAATCATTAAAGTGCTCCCATTTATCCCTGAGCCTGGACTTCATGTTGTTTCTCTACTCGTCCGTGGGGAGAACAGCGACATATGCCCTTGCCCATTGCAGGGAGGCTGGGATAGATGACCTTAAAAGGTCCCTTCCAAGCCAAACCATTCAGATTCTGTGATTCTGTGACACACTAACAGAAATATGGAACGAGTCTGTTATACTCACACACTTTTTAGATGGGTGGACCAAAGAGGTTGGGAAAGAAGATTTATTAAGAGGAGATGGTGACCATCAGCCAAGTCATGGACGCTCCTGGCATGCCCAGGCTCTGAAGAGAGCAGTCAACTTGATCTTCTTATTGGATCTTTCTCGGTTGCTCCTGAGCAAAGATCATCACATGTCACTAGGATGCACTGCAGGAGTGTACAAATGCCACTGACCCAGCTGGCTGCTGTTTTGTGGGGAGAGTGTCAGTCCCCCATTTGTCCTCCCTTCTAGTATAGCCAGCAACATACTCTTTTCTGTGGTTCTTTTGTAGTTATCTGCTGAACTACAAAGAAGAACTATTTCAGGATTAATTAAGTTTGGTTCCAAAGCTTACTGAATGTTGGCAGCAATGCTTTTGTAATTTCTAAGCCTATAAATTGACAAATTTAATAAAATAAACATTTTATAGACTTGTTTTTCTAAGTATAGATCTTTTGAGTCTACCAGAATCTAAATAAACCAAAACGCACAGTTCTTAACTATTCGGTCGAGCTTTGCACTTTCTATGCACACCAACTTCTTGATGTGTACTGGCTGCACAGAACTTAAGTGGGAGCTGGAGAGCTGGGTGACTCTTGACTTCTGCATCATCATCTCATTTGGTCCATACCATCACAGCAAGCAAGTAGCAATTATAAAGTGAAATGCACCATGTGTTTCCTCCATGTACTCTTCAGCAACTCCTGCTTCAAAGTATACTAACAGAAGGTCAGCTGTCACTGAAACAAAGTGAGTAGCATCAGCCTTGATTGAAGGATCTTCTAAAAAGCTTCAAAGTGTGCTGTGAATTATAAACACTAGGTATTTCTATGATGGTTACATTTTCACCAGGACAGTTTAGGACAATCTGGATTCTCTCACTGGGTTTTCAAACATCTGAAAACATTCTGCAGATCATACTTACTGTTTCGAGCTGAAGCACAACCTCAGCACATCCAGTATTTCACATGTCCACTTGCAACAGCTGTTTTATTGACCCATCTCATATTACACACAACATATTAATATCTCTTCTGCACAGTGAAATTTTAATCTAGAAGTGACCAGCATTTAGTTTTACTTTACTTAAGGGCATTTGTGCCCTTGTTTCTAGAGACCATCATCTTTAGGCAAACAATTCAAACCAACTGTCTTCGACATTTATAAGCATGTCTACTAAATTAAAAAAAAAGAGGCATGCAAAGTTAGTAATTTTTCATTTATATTTCATCAGATTATTGCTGTAAGTAGTGGCTTCCATCAAAATAGCCTCAACTAATTCCCAGCCACTAAATCATGAGCAAATATATTTGTCTGCTCATCATCCCAAACGGTAATCTTCTTGTCACTGTCTTCATGAGTATTACTGACTCTAACCCCAGAAATAATTTAAAAAGTAGTGACTTTCTGGTAGCTCTGGGTTCCATGTCATACTCCAGCTGTGAATGCACCGCATTTTTTCATAGCTCTAGCATTGCTTTCCATGCCAGTCAAAAATACTTTATTTTCTCTACTAGTACTAACATCCAAAAACTACTGTCATACACCTATGTCCAGCCGTAATATAAAAAACTCTCTCAGTACCTTCCTGTATGGTAAAAACCAATAAGGCTCCATTTTTGCCAAATACTACCATTTATGGTGTGAACTTAAAATATGCATTACTTGTAGTTCAAGAGTTACCATTTTAAAGGTTTAAAAAAATACAGTTTAAAAAATAATTCTTATCTTAAACCACAGTATATGGCTCAAGACCAGTTTTATGACTGCAGTCCCATGGCAGGAATCAACAGCCACTTAATGCACTGAAAACTCATACCAGGCTGACTCAGAATCTCAAGAACTGAAGAATGATATTCCTGAAATCCCTTCTTTCATCATGGGGGTCAAGTCCTTAAGCCCAAGACTATGAGAAAACCATGTGGTGGATGGAGGGGAAAAGCTGATGACAGGCTTTGTAGACAGAAATCATTTTTAGGTAGATGCTAGCCAACAAGCCTGCTAACTGTTATGACTGACTTTTTTTTTTTAAGTGAAATTCTTGACATGTTAGGTTTGGTACAAGAAGTACTTACATAAAATAAAAAATGAAAAAACTACTTATTTAACAGGAAAAGAGACAGAACATATATCACAGCAGTGGTCCAATAATTCAATAGTATCAGAGAACCAAAGAAAGCTTAGCCTGACAAAACACTTCACACAGAAATGTGCACCACAGAAGTGCTTTTATTAATTATTTAAAATCTATGTTGGAAAAAGAAAGTAACCAGAATCAAGTATTAGAAAATTGACATATAAACATAGTTAAATCTCCTTGTGTCACTGCTGTCAGACTTCATAAAACAGTCTGATTCTACCTTTTGATGCTCTCTCACTCTTCGCAAGAATTAAACTTCAGCTTGAGTTTTTAAACAAGCACAGGTCATTTTCTTTTGTTGTCTTCAGACTTTTTTTTTTTTTTTTTAGTCCTTCACGGAAATATTTCCTTCATCACAGAACTCAGGAATTGTTACTTCCCAGTCTCTCCTTAGCATGAGACCCTTCACAGTAGTATCGAGAGTGTTACACGACTGAAGCCCCTCCAGTCAATGGTAGCTGAGTCAGGACACGAAACAGTTGACACAGCAAAGGGTCATTAACACTCAGGAATCTACAGTTCTGGAAAGCTTGAAGCCTTCTACACCATGACAAGCTCCTTCCTACACCCAACATGTATTTTCATGCACTCTTTGGTTATCAATTCAATTCCAATTTTCCCTTGCTCTCTACCCAAATGCATATTGCCTACAACAAGCTACACATATAATTTTCACTCAATCTTACTGTCTAACCAAACTATCTCTCTTACTTTAATCACTCTCTTTTCCTCCTGGCATATATTTCCCCGGCATCACTCCATCCCTGTTCTGGCTCATCTTGTTTTGACTTGCATAAACCCAAACTTGTTCCCCCATACCTCACTGGCAACCAGGCTGCTGTTAACCACCTTGGCTAACTTTGGTCACATTGTCTTGGTCGTGCCACTGTTACAGCACTTACAAATGGCCCACCTTGATCTTCCTTCCTTGGCTCCTTTCCTGCTCACACAGCTGCTTCTTGCATGTCACAGCTCTCTCATCTCAGCTACCTAAGCCAGCTTCTTCCTCCTCCCACTGCCTGTACCTGGCAAGAAAGCATCTTCTTCCATTTCCACCAGCTAAAGCGGCTCACCACCGAAGGAAATCTATCACATTCAGGCTCAGCCTGTCTTTAAGTTGCCTAACAAGTTCCCAAGTGTGTGGAGTAATGCAAGTGTTGTTAAGGGACTACAACGTGAAGGGCTCCTGAAATAGAGCCTGGTTCTAGTAATGCTAAGACTGTGGGTTCCATCCCTCTATGGGACATTCACCGGGGAGTTGCACCCGATGATTCTTGCAGGTTCCTTTCAACTCAGAATATCCCACGATTCTGTGAAACGGGAGAGCTGGCACTAGCATCCTTAGGAGGCTGCTCACCTGCCTCACGTCGAAGCCACGGCTATTTCAGGGGCACCCTTGACTTCGGCCACGTACACCCGACTCCAGAGTTGCGTGCCACAGCCCTGCCCTGCGAGCAACACCCGCACTCGGCCCATCGGCTCGGAGACCTCCCAGCCGGGCAGCGACGCCCGCCCCGCCCCGGGGCCGGGGGGAGCCGCGGGCAGGCCCGGTCGGGGCTTCCGCCAGGCGGGGCGCTGGGCACGGGGGGCGGTGCCGCCGCACCCGCGCTCCCCCGGGGCGGCTCGGCTGGGCCCGGCCCGGCCCTGCCCCGCGCCGCCGGCCGCAGGTGCTTAAATAGCGGCGCCTGCCGCACTGCCGCGTCCTTCGCGCCGCCGCCAGGTAAGGGGCGGGCGTTCGGAGCCCTTCGCCGTCCGCTCTTTGTCGCCTGGGGCGGCCGCGGGGCCCTGCGGCTGTGCCGCTGTGGCGGGGCGGGTGGGGGAGAGAGAGAGAGAGAGAGAGAGGGCGGGCCGGCCCCGGGCGGCCCCGCGGGGTCGGGGCAGCGCGGCGGGAGCGGCGCGGGCGAGCGGCTCCTCCTCCCGCTGTCCCCGGCGAGGGGCCGCCGCGGGCGGGCGGGGTCGCGCCGCGTCTCTCCGCAGCCGCCGCCATTCCGGTGTTTTCACCCTTTTCCAGGGTGCGGGAGAATTATCCGGAGCGTAAGTGTCCTGTCTCCTCCCTGGAGAGCCCACCGCTCCCCACACCGCTTCCCCACTGCGACCTCTACGCCATCCCTGAGGGAGGATGGAGTATCTCTGAAGGGGCTTCTGCAGTTATTCTGGCATGTAGTGCTCTGGTGGCTGATGCTGGCGTACAGCTGGGAAGGCACAGGTGAGGAGGTTCAGGTGCTGCTCCGTCACGGAGAGGTGGTGGAGAGGTTGTCCTGCATCGCTGCTTGCTCCGGCGTGATGCATGGCAGCTTTTGGGGCATGGTCCATCCTCTTGAAGACCTTATTGTGACTTAGAAGACAAAATGACTTAGAATAGAGCATACCTGATGGGCTGGTGCATGAGGAGAGGTGTGCCAGAGAATGCTGCTTTTCCTAGATGGAGTAGAGCTTAGTTGCTTGTCTGTTAAATTGTCTGGCATAATGCCCCAGGCCAGCCTCAGGAAACTGGGACAGAATGGTGTTAGGTAGCTTTTGGAGCCCTGCATCTCCCTGATGGTCACCATGGTCTGTCCCGTGGTCAAAGATCTGTAAGTCTTTTTGTCTTGTGCCTTTTGCTGCTTTGAGATACATCAGCGTCCTGGGACACACCTTCCTGTGAATTTCCAGAAATTGATCTGTCATGTGTTACCTGTTTGAAAAAGGTCAGCTCTGATCTTAACTGTATCTGTCTGCTTTCTCCCCAGTCTCCCTGCAGGTACTCCAGAATATAGGAGCTGCTTTGCCACAGCTCTTGTGTGCCACTAGTGTGTTGTATAAAAAGCATCCTGCCAACAAGCATGTCACCCTTCAGAGCTCAATTTTGAATCTAGGTGCTGTCCTAGTTGCCTGCATGGCGTCCAGTCGATGGGTTACCAAGTTTTGCTTTGCAAGCTCCTCACTGTTGAGACAGACTTTTGGGGTCCTCCTGTCCGACTGTGGTGTCAATGTTCTACCTGGTGAAGTGAGTGAGGAATATTTGTGGATCATCTTTTACTGTAGCTGCTTTTCTCTTGTAGCCTGCAGGGACGAGAATTGGCAGCTTTGCAGAATGCAGTTCTGTCTGGCAGTCAGAATCCCTGACAGTGCTGATTTGTGGTGAGAAAGATCCCTGGTGCACATGTCTCTGGAGACTGGCAGGATTCACCGCACTTTCTGGAATTTCCTACTGCATCTGCTTTCCAGCACTTCTCCAGGTGGCTTGGGCCTCACCTGCAATGATCATAAATAACAGCACAGCATTACCCTTCCTATACTGTGAGCTGAAACAATAATTTTGTCAACCCATATGGGCAGAGTTCCTGTGGCATCCACTCCCAGCTTAGGAATCTTTACACACACTGTCTAAATCTTGAAATCTTTTAGGATATCAGAGTCTTAATGTTCTGGGAGATAAGAGCACTGTCAGGCACTGATTAGTGACTGCATACGTAAGGGATCAAATTGCACGTATTTGGCGTCTCAGAACTTGTTACTGCTTGTAGTCTCGTTTCGTAAAAGTAGAAAACTGAAAGTACATCCTGTTGGGCATTTCCCACTAGCTCTTCAAGTAAGTGGTTAAAAACACCATGGGGAGGGAAGAGTGTGGGGATGAAGATTGCACGTTACAATTTAGTTTAACCAGCTGTACTCATGGATGAGTGTTTCTGAATGCCAAGTTGAGAGTCCAGTCCAGCGAGAAACTGGGATTTAATGAAGAACAGAAAATGGTGTGGGTACTGAAGCAGATATGAACAAAGAAGGAAATTTAGAAATAGGGAGGCATTCATGTTCTAATATGGAAGCTAAACTGAATGAAGTTGAGAGTATTTTTCCTTACAAGTAACTTGACCAATAAGGAGTCATGATTTAATTTGAAACCTGGGAAAAAAATAAAATATCACAAAAATAATCACACAATGGCAGTGGCAAGTTCCCAGTTGCAGTTCAAAATTTGGAAACATAGGTGAAAAAATGGAAAAAATTGAAGTCCTTGAAAAGGATGGCTTATAAATTCTAATGGGATTTCCATTGTGGACTACAACTGACAGAGTATTATAGTGTTTGAAATAACACAGACTAGACCTGAAACTTCTGCTTGAAATTATTTGTATGCTTTTCCAAGCAAAAAGAGGGGGAATGGTCCTACTCTGGGAAGGATAAAACAGGGACAGCAGTGTTTTAATTCTTCCAGTGCTTTTCTTTTAATTCTCTGTTCCTGAATTTATAATGTCTGCACAAAGCAATTGAATTTCATATGAGTAAGAGGGAGTAAATTTGTAGCCCTGGTGTTTGCAGGGGAAATCTTGGAAAATATGACTCTGAAGGCTCAAGAAGAATTGTAGTAGAAGTATTCTAAAATTGTTGGAGTTGTCCATAATATGAAAGTTGTAATACGAGTGTTATGCAGAAAAATGACAAGAAATTGTGGAGTTATTTCCTGTTCTATATGCCTGGCACGGGCCTGACTTACAAAAAGGTAAAGCACTATATCATTTAGGTTAAGCTTATAACCAGACTTCCTTACAAACTGTGTTTCCAATTCCCTCTTCTCATCATACTTAACTTCCTCTACACTACTGGATTATGTTCCAATGGTTTCTGACCTGTTATTTCCATGTCTGCTTTCAGACTTGAGTTTGAAGGGAAAATTCTGTTACATCAGTATGCCTGTGGAGATACCAGATATAGTGGAAGTATTTCAAGCACATAGACAATAAAAGGCTTGCTTGTTTGTTAAAATACTTTTTCTTGAAACACAGGAAGTAAATTTAGTCTTGTGTTGGGTTTTCTGTTAAAATTTCATGGTAGTGTAAATGGGAATTAGTCCTCCCTGATTTTCCAGCATAAAATCTATGGCTTTCATCTTCAAAGCCACAGCAGATTGTTCTGAACGTTCCTTCTTTTGTGGCCTGCAAGAGTGAAGAAAATATGTACATGCTTAATTTCTAATGTGTGTTTTAACTTAATCTCATAACAAGAAGATTGGTGGAAAAGAAGCAGGCACTGTGTTGGAGAAATGAGGACAAATCTCTAGACTTTTCTTTGTAACAGAAATGTATTTGAATTTACTTTTTTTTTCTGCCTTCACATTATTTTGTTTTGTCCTAATTTGCTTGTATTTAAGTCCATGTTTTCTTCTCTAGAGGGAACTGCAAAGAAAAGATTCAGAGTTCTCTTAGATTATACAGTGTTGGTGTTATAATGGTTAATGTGCCTCAGCAGAAAAATATCTCAAGACAGTTGTGTCTGAAACTGGGCTTTGCTGGGATATATTTATTTATTTGCATGTGTGTGTGTGTGTGTGTGTTTCAGAGGCCTTTTACTCAGCTTTTTACGTTTGTTGGTAAGTCAGGAAGCCTGAGTCAGCTCAGATAATTTATGAGAATAGGGCATATACAGGTATCAGAAAGAATTTTATTAACTTAGCAAAGACCACTGAAATCAGAGAAGTGACCAGCCCAATCCATTTTTTTCTGCTCAGAAGTGGAGCCTTCAGACTGGCTCCAGCTCATGCAGTATTGAAAGTGTGTTGAGCTAAAGGTCTTCAGTTTGAAATCAATCAGGATATTTTTAATTTTTTTTTTTGTGACATGCTGTCCTATCTTTAGTGCTTCTTATAACTTTTTTTTTTTCCCCAGAGTGAATCTGACTCTTCTACCACGGGATCCTCAGTTAGCAGTTTTTCAAACCTATCTTAGTAGAGGGTTCTCAGTAGACTGAATTCAAAACACTGAAGAAACACTTAGCAGACACAGTTTACAAGTTAATTACTCACAGTAATGGAATGCATTTAGGGGCAATCCCTCAGTTTTGCTGTTGGAGATGGCCAGCTAGGAAGGAGACTTGGTTGCTTTCTGCAGTGGCCTTCTTGCTGTGTTTCCTTGCCTCTTGGATCTTGTGCTTATTGTGCCTTTTACCTGCATGAGGTACTCTGCTTTCTCCTGTGCTCTTGGGGGCCTGGTTTGATGTTCAGTGGTAAAATACGTAATAACTTCATCATTCATGTATCTGCTCAGCCTGTTCTTTAATTGGGTTCTACTCTTAAAAGTGGCTAAGTAGTGACTCAATAGATCGCGTTGCATTGCAGATAAATAATTACGTGTTTTAGTGACTAGTGGGTTCTGTGGTTGTGTTTTGTTTTCCTCCCAGTGGGGCACTGCATTTACCAGAGAGTGACACAAACCTTGTTGTGGCTGACACATGTTCAACAGTTTGCTTCCAGAAACCACATAATACCTTGTTTTTCTTGTGGAATAAGTGTACCTGAGGCATAGGTAAGGAGGATCCAATCTAATTTGATGTTTTAGCTTCCAGTCATCTGAATTAGTAGCAGGCCAGTAGAAGCTGGTAGAGAAAAGGCTGAAGGTTAACTAACAAACAGCAGTAACTAAGCTGATTCCCTGCTTCCGTCTGTGACAAACTCCACCAGTACCTATATATCGGTCCTCATATATCCAAACTGTCTGTCACGGGAGACTGCTGATGAGGGGAAGAGGGCAGTGTCAAAACACTGCAGCACAAGCATGCCTAAGTACTTGCTACACTTGGTAGGGAATGGCTTTCTTGTGGTCTATCCATGAGACTTGTTATTTTCCATAGTCTGAACTTCCCCTGCATTTCAGGTTGGCTTTTGATGGATGTTAGCCAAGATCTCCATGGTTGCTAGTCACCATGGAGTGTAGTACTGGTATCCATCTGGCTCTGTAGGCTGGAATGCCAGAGTAGCAGAAACTTCCTTGTAGGTAACAGCATAGCTTTTTTTTTTTTTTAACTAGAGCTCACTGACTGGAACTCTGTCCTAACTTTCAGTCAGGCTTCTCTTGCCCCAGTAAATCCACATCCAGCAGATTTGTTATCCATACTACTATATGGGCTGTTACTGGCCTCAACACTGTTTTCTATTTTCTTCTATTTTACTTCTGAATTTGGAGTCTTGTGGGCTCAGAAGCCTTCTGGGAGCCACCTTTTAAAACTTCTTTTTAAAGATCTTTGGAGCACAGACAAAGTATTCAGAAGTAGGGGAAGTGGAAAGGAAATGTAAGATCACTATGCTTATCAACTAACTATGGAATCAGTGAGACTTGAACTTGTCTTTAGAATGGGGTTTTTATTTTCTTTTTTTGTTTTGTCATTTCAGAACAGAACCAAAAATCGTCTCAGTACTTGCTTTTGCAGCAGCATAGGACAGGAAGCTCATTTAAAGAGAGAAACAGAAAGGTCTTTACTGCCTGTGGAAAGAGAAGCAAGATTTATATGCTTTGAGAAGGTATGTAATAGAAGGTTTACTTGGTTAAAAAGTCCAGTAGTCATTGCTCATTTCCATTAAGGTACTATCCCTCACAAGTTGTCGCTTCTTGCAGTTCACCACAGAAATTTCCTGTGGCTTTCTGTTTTCAAGGGGAAAGCTAACCTGTCCTCGTTCCAAATATTCAACTTTTGAAAATAACGTCCCCTTAATCATAGGCCTGTTTAATTCATTTAGCTGTGCAACAACAATTACAGTTGGTTTAAGTCAAACTGTAAAGTAAATTCTGTCTTTTCATCTGCATTTAACATCAGCAAACTTGATTAGGCCCTGTAATCCATAGTGGAGGTACTGCAAAACAGAAAATACAGGAGAGTATACAGTAAAGGCTGAGTAGCAAATTTGGAAGTGAGAAATATAATGTAGCTATTCTTGCTGGGGCTTTTTCTTCTTTTAGTTTGTGTATTTTCGTGTTCACAGATCTACTGTAGTTTGCTGCCAGTTAATGCTAACAACTCATCTGCTTGAGGAGATTCTGTTGTAATGTATCCAGTGGCTGTTCCTGCACCAGGAGGTGAAAGAAGTAATGGACAACATGGGAAACTTATTTTTTTCCTTTTTGTTTTTGGAGCTGTGTTGCTCTGTGCTGGATTCCTTCTTTCAGTCTTTATTCTCCAGTCGTGTCCATCTGGAAGCTTCAGTGACTGTAACGAGGTCCTTAAGGCTGCTGGGCCAGTGCTGGCTGTAACTGGACTGGTTTGTGTTTTACTGGCACGATCAAGGGCCAGGATGTATATAAGACAAAGACAATTGCAAAATGAGCAGGTGTACAGCCTTGTTTTTTGTCGTGGGAGCTGTCAGTTTGCCCAATTTCTCATATTTGGATTCCTGTTTTTAACTAGTGGAATGCTAATTAGCATCCTGGGCATTTGGGTTCCTGGTTGCAGCCCTGGCTGGCATACGATACAGCTCAACCACACTGGCAATTCTGACGTGGACCTCCAGGGCTGTGGATTCCTGTCACTTCAAATCATGGGACCTTTGATTGTGCTCACTGGGTTGTGTTTCTTCGTGATAGCTCATGTTAAAAAGAAGCAAAACTTAAATCTCAACCAAGAATCCTGTGAAAGTGAAGAACATCCTCAGAGCCCTGAGTCTTTTCAGGTTACAGTAGGTGGGTAAAAAACGTTGGAACTTTACACTGGGAATTAGTAGGAATTTTCTTCCACTAATAATTTACTTGTGTATATTACTTATTTGAGCTCTAAGCATGTCAGTTCTGCCATGTCGAGACAGCCAAAACAGAATAATGTTGCTTTGTCTCGTATGCTTTCTGTATGGTCAGTTCAGTTACCTTTCTCAAATAGACGGAATGTCTCTTGGCATGAAAGGAAATGTCTGACTGTGTAAAGCAACATAATCTCGTACAAATGAGTCTAACCCCAGTTCTGTTTTCAAATGGTGTGATTGACACTGCAGATGACAGACTTCTGTGACTATATTTAAGGTTTATTTTAGTCTTGAGGTCTGACCCCTTAAACAGAAGATTCTGATTCATAACCAGTGTATTGTATTTTTTAAATTGTGGCCACATCCTCAATCAGTCAGAGATGTAATTACAAGATGCCTCTGTTAATCTCACAGTATTTGAGCAAATGTGGTGTGTTAGCAGGGCATAACACCCAGCATATGGCCCTGGTTTTAATGCCCAGTGACTACATTGCATGCATAGGTTGTTCTGATAACTTTGATTATTCTGATAAAGTCACTGATGGATGAGTCAGTCATAGTATTGTTTCACTGCCATCTGACTGACTGGACTTGAAATTCATTATGAAATTCAAGGAAATGTGTAGACCTGGTGACACTCAGGAAGCAGAAGGGTTTGAAGTCAGTTTTCCAGCCACCAAGATAAATCAATAGGAGGGAATTCAGATTGTTGTTAAATGCAAGAAAGCAAAATTAGTAGATTTCTTTTATACTTGTAGACATCCAGGAAAAGTAAAACTGAAAGGCTGAAGGCTGAGGAATGTGTATGTAAATTTTGCCAGCTCACTGAATGATACAAACTTTCTGTTTAAAAAAAAAAGTTGTAAACTGTTCAATTACAGGGTGGAAATTGGCAGATTTTTTCCTGCACAATATATGGAAGTAGTTGAGCTATGTATCAAGTCATGGTTAGTGTGCTTTGAACTACAAGTGACTGAGTAGGGAAACTGTCATGGCACACAAAATCAGTCCTCAGAACCATTAATGACTGCCATTATAGCACTGCAGTACATACAGAGAAACATAAAATTACCTATTTTAGGTGTGGGAGGGAAACGAAATACTTTCCTACCCTTAAAGTGATCCAATAGTAACTGTGTGCTTTGCAGTTCTGCTTTTTGTAGACAGCCAACCATGTTTGTGTCTCTTAGCTAGACAGAGCACTCCCCTTCCTCAGCTGTATTGTCTAAATGAAATCCTTCATTTATAAAAATGTTGCATCTTTATTTTGGGATTATTTAGGTTTTGAATATACCTCCAACTTACTCTGACAGCCCAGGATGTAACAATTCTGTATGTGGGATCATTGCATTTTATCTTAAAAGCTAGGCAAGTAAAAATTCTAGGGTACTGTTAGTATAAACAGAGGGGCTCAGTTTTTCAGAGGTAGTAATTGGTGTTTTTCCCCCTAGGTGATGCTGTGATGGTATTTCCACCCCCACCACCTCCTTATTTTGCTGACCCTATGTCACCAACTGTGACACATTGTCTTATGTCAAGTGTTTTACCTACAAGTGAAAATCCTCCACCGTACCACTCTATCTTCAGTGATGGGTAAGACTATGTTTATCTCTGACTTTAGAAATTTGAGCTGTTTCTTTAGGTATTGAAGACTCTGTTCTTATATAACACCATGAATTAACTACTAGGCATGACAGAGTTTTCTAGTACATAACTCAACTTACTTCAGATACTTTACTTGAATTGGTATTAAAATACTGTAGTACACTAGGGGAACTACGAACTGCAGAGTGTCCTTTTTGAGGATTAAATTATTATTGTGACTGGAAAGAACTTCTGAAGTGAAAACAAAGTCTTAAATCATTGGCCCTTAGTAGATTTCTCCCACAGATTGTCCAAGAGAAGGTGCTGCTGACAGCAGTGCAGCAGTGACATGATATCCATATTGCCAGGTTTTAGGATCCTCTGTAGAAACAGAGCAGCAGTGTTTCATGACCCCTACCCACAGACCCTGGGAATGTTACATTTTTCTGCCAATGTGTTCAGTTCTCCTGTGTCCCTTATCTCTCTCTGCCTTGAGGAAGAGAGACCTGCTGTGCTGGTCTGCCTTGTTCCTGCTGTGGCCATGTGTCGAGATTAAAGGATACCCTGATATCGCAGGAGGCTCCAGGGTGCTGACAAGGGAGGCTGCAAAGCCGGTTTCATCTCAAGATGTTGTACCTTATCCTTGCAGCCGTTCCTTACATACGTGGATTATGACTGAATTGCCTGATGTTGACACCACCAAGCTCAGCGAACAGGAGCTGCCAGCTTACCAAAGACTTGCCTGTGCCACAAGAACTTGCAGGGTTATTTATCCCCTGTGGGTTACCACCAGTGGGCTACTAACTTGAAGGTGAAAGAGGTCACTGCAAGGGCCACATACTAGGAATTAGAGCTAGATCTGGCCGGAAGAGCTAGGTCTCACATGTCTAGAGTCCCCAACTTACTTTCAGGCCCTTAATGATGCAGAATTGACTTGACTTAATACCTTTAGAATGGTCCTACTTCAGCTTGGATTTGTGCTGTGAGTCAGTAAGTTAAGTGGGACTGTCATTTGATGACCTTAGTGTACAAGGCTATATGTGCAATATTGTGTCACTGAAAACTGGTAAAAAAACTCTCCAACCAGTTTGTTAGGTTACAAAGCCAACATTAATTTATTAGCAGTGCTGCAGGCATGGGGAATTCTCCTCAAAGCATTTATGCTCAGTAACCTAACAGACCAGGTTATATTCCTGAAACTATACATATTTCCTGAATATATCCATATATGCTAATTATTTCCATGGCCTTGCTTGGATATGGTTCCAGATCTTCTGGTGAATCTTCTTTTCTTGAGAGTATCTCAAGTCATCAGGTCATAATGTACTTCTCTTATCATTCTTTTCTCTGGCACACAATCCTTGTTCTCAAAACTAAGATACCAGCTACTACATATTAATTGCTGATATAAGGAAGCATTAGCTGGAACAAGACTTATTAGTCACAGATGTAGGGAATTAACACAAGGCCACATTAATCTCTGGTATTTGTGCTAAGCACTGTATGGGACAAAACTAAGCATTAACCATTAATATAGGGATAATACACTATTATGCTAGAGTTAAAAGAATTTTCTAACATCATCCCCTACTGCTACATAGACGACTTCTTACAGAAATATAACCTGTTTGGTAACAGTTGGAGGCACCATCTCTGCCACTGGTGATGAGTGTCTGGAAAGTTGTCTGGCAGGAAAGGACATGGGGGTGGTGGTCAACAACACCTGAACATGAGCCATAAGTGTGCCCAGGTGGCCAAGGCAGCCAGTTGCATCCAGCCTTGTAGCAACAATAGTGTGGCCAGCAGGACTAGGGCACCTGAATCCTCTGTTCAAGGGGAGGGGGCAATAACTGGCTTGTTCCTGGCAAACTGTGGGATGAGAGGCAAAGTTTAGAAGGACAAGATGCTTGCAGAGTTACTCTGACTCTGAAGTGTGCTGGCCGCACGGGAACACACTTGCCGTCTTACAGAGTTGAGCCAAGGGCTCCTGAGGTAACAGAAGCCAAGAGGGAAACACTGGAGAATTATCTCAAAGGAATTAAGGGATGTTCCTCTAGGAAGGCAACATGGCCAGCATCTCAGCTGAGGTGCCTTTATACCAATGCACACAGCACGGGCAACAAACAAACAGGAACAATTAGAAGCCACTGTGCTGCTGGAAAGCTGTGACCTTGTTGCCATTCCTGAAACTTGGTGAGATGAATCCTGTTTCTGGAGTGTGACTTTTAATGGCTACAGGCTGTTCAGAAGAGACGGGGAAGGAAGGAGAGACAGGGGTTGCTCTTTACATCAAGAGGTGGGTTGAATATAAAGAGTTGTCCCTGAAGAATACCCATGAGCAGCTGGAAAGCCTGTGGGTAGGAGTCAGAGACTGAGGCAGCAAAGGGAACCTTGTGGCTGGGGTCTGCTCCAGCAGCCTGACCAAGGGCAGCCCATTGACAAAACCTTGGCTCCAGCCACAGGAGGCGTTGTGCCCGCGGGGTCTTGTCCTGCGAGGGGAACTCAGCCACCCCAGCAGCTGCTGGGAAAGTAGCTCAGAGGGCTGTAGGCAATCCAGGAGACTCCTGGAGTGCGTGGAGGATAACTTCCTGACCACATTCCCTTTGGTAGGGCTGTCTATCACCTGGTCAGGAAGTTATCCTCCACGCATTCCAGGAGTCTCCTGGATTGCCTACAGCCCTCCGAGCAGATCTTTAAGGAACTCTTCCATAGAGTGTTAAGAGCTGGCAATCCCCTGGAGCAAGGAATTGGGCAAGGAGGGCAAGAGACAGGCATGGCTGAGTAGGAACTTGCTGGTGAAAATTGAGGGAAAGAAGCAAATGCACAGGCAGTGGAAACTGGGACAGGTGACCTAGGAAGTGTTTAGAGATGAAGCACAGCTGTGTAGGGAGGGGGTGAGGAAGGCCAAGGCCTGGCAGGGGACAGAAAGAATAATGGGAAGGGCTTCTACAAGTACATTAACCAGAAATGGAAAGTCAAAGAAGGGATACCCCCTGATAAACCATGCTGGAGAAGTGGTGACAGTGGATGAGAAGGCTGAGGTACTCAACAACTTTTTTGCCTCTATCTTGAATGGCAACCTCTCTTCCCACTCAAGGATGGATGGAGAGCAGGATGGGGACTGGGGGAACAAAGTCCCTCCCACTGTAAGAGAAGATCAGGTTCATGGCTCTTTGAGGAACTGGAATGTACGTAAGTCTGTGAGACCCAATGAACTGCATCCCAGAGTCCTGAGGGAATTGTCAGTAGGTGTAGTCTGTAGATGTCAGTCAGAGGCAGGTGCCAAGTCACTCTCCATGACATTTGAAAAGTTACTGCAGTCAGGGCAAGTCCCAGGTGACTGGAAAAGGGGAAACATTATACCCACCTTTAAGAAGGGCAAAAAAGAGGACCCTGAGAAATACTGACCTGTCAGCCTCATCTCTGCCTGAGAAGGTCATGGAACAGGATATTCTAGAGCTGTGCACATGTAGGAGGAGGGTGTGATTCAGGACAGACAACACAACTGCACCAAGGGCAGGTCCCGCCTGATCAACCCAGTGCCCTTCTGTGATGCGGTGACTGCATCAGTGGACAAGGGAGGGGCTACAGATATCACTTATCTGGACTTCTGTAAAGCCTTTGGCACAGTTCCCCACAGCATCCTTCCCTCTAGATTGGAGAGAGAGGGATTCGATGGATGGAGTGTTCGGTGGATGAGGAATTGGTTCGACAGTCACATCCAGGGTCATAGTGGTCAATGTCTCAGTCCCAGTGGATATCAGTGACAAGTGGTGTCCCTCAGGGGTCCATATTCAGACCTGTGTTATTAAATATCTTCATTAATGATATAGATGAATGGATTTGCAGATGACATCAAGCTGAGTGGTGCAGTTGTCAGACTTGAAGGATGGGATGCCATCCAGGGGAATATGGACAAGCTAAAGAAGTGGATCCATGGGAATCTCATGAGGATTAACAAGGCCATGTGCAAAGTGCTGCACCTGGGTCAGGGCAACCCCTGGTATCAGCACAGGCTGGAGATGAACAGATCAGAGCAGCCCTGCCCAGAAGGACTTGTGGGTGCTGGTGGGTGAGAGGCTGGACATGACCCAGCCATGGCACTCACAGCCCAGAAAGCCAAACGTGTCCTGGGCTGCATCCAAAGCAGCATGGGCAGCAGGGCCAGGGAGGGGATTCTGCCCCTCGGCTCTGCTGTGGTGAGACCCCACCTGCAGTGCTGCATCCAGCTCTGGGGTCCCAGCACAGGAAGGACATGAACCTGTTGGAGCGAGTCCAGAGGAGGCCACCAAGATGATGGAGGTCTGGAGTACCTCTCCTGTGAGGAAAGGCTGGGAGGATTGGGTCTGTTCAGCCTGGAAAAGAGAAGGCTTTGGTGTGACCTAGTTGCAGCTTTCCAGTACCTGAAGGGACCCTACATGAAAGATGGAGAGGGACTTTTTACAAGAGCATGTAGTGACAAGAAGGGGGATTGGTTTCAAACTGAAAGAAATTTTAGATTAGATATTAGGAAGAATTTCTTTACTGTGAGTGTGATGAGACACTGTAACAGATTGCCCAGAGAAGTTGTGGATGTCCCATCCCTAGAAGTGTTTAATGCCAGATTTGGATGGGGCTCTGAGCAACGTGGTCTAGTGAAAGATGTCCCTGTTGAAAGCGTGGAAGGTTGGAACTAAATGATCTTTTAACATCCCTTCCAACCCAGGCTATTCTAGGGTTCTGTGGTTCAGTTTTGGGCCCTTTGTGATGAGAAGGACACTGAGGTACTGGGTCATGACAAAAGAGCAGCACAGCTGATGGAGGATCTGAAGCAGAAGTCCTGTGAGGAGTGGCTGAGGGAGCTGGAGTTTTTCAGTCTGGAGAAAAGGAGGCTTGAGGAAGATCTTATTGTTCTCTTCAATTGCTGGAAAGGAGGGTGTGGCAAGATGGGGGTTGGCCTCTTTTGCGAGGTGACAAGTGACTGGACAAGAGGAAATGGCCTTAAGCTGTGCCAGTTTATCTTAGCTGTTAGGAAGGCTTTTTCATGAAAAGGTTTGTAAAGCATTGGAGCAGGCTGCTCAGGAAAGTGATGAAGTCACTATCTCTGGAATTGTTGGAAAACCATGTGGATGTGGTTTAATACCTGTCTGGATTTCTGTCTTGTGAATGTATGTACACAGAGGCAGTTTGTTGGGATAGTATCCAGTGGAGTGGATAAAACACCTCAGGCTTGAATACAGAACTCAGAATGCCTAGCCTCGTGCTGTGGTGTTTTCTGGCTGCGAGTGCTCTAGCTGTTGCCCTTCCATGCTTCCTGGTGTCCTCACAGAGACCTGCTGAGCTGATACCACCTCTGGGTTTTTCACTCAATCCTGCTCTCATGGCTCAGCACTTGCTGGCAGTCAGGGCATACTGACTAGTGCAAATTGGTTCCTGAGCACTTTTCATGGAGGAGAGGCAATGGCCTCGTTGTTCGTAACAGTGCCATGGCTGAAGATCCCAAATGTGGCAGGGGGAACACATTTCTTATGTTGGTGGCTACTGGACAAAGGTGATTTGCCGCTTTGGTCCATTGCTCAGTGTTCTGTCAGTGGCTCACTCAGTACTGGTATAGGTACAGAGGTATGAGATGTCTGTACAAAAGCAAGAGTCAGCTCCGGGAGTGAATTGTGAGGAGTTCTTCCCTTTACTTGGGAAGCAGCTGAAGCAGTATGCTGAGGGCCAACTCCAGGGCAAGATGAGCAATGACCAGAACAATGTGGGTTCAACTAGTTTGGATGCTATGATGGTTCGAGGAGGACAGTGAATACTTGGCTGCTCACCTTGACTGTCACTGGGAACTTGGCGGTTTGGTCATGTCCAGTTGTTTCTGTTTCTCCAGCTCTGAGCAGGAATACGACTCCTTATGTCTGTCGTGGATTGCTGGAATGCCTAATAAAAGTTTGATTGCCTTTCATGCAAGATCTCAAAAGGCTAAGGATTGTGATTTTTTGTGACGCAGTTCTAAGTCTAGTAACTGTCCTTTCATAAAGGAAGGGGACCGTGTATATGATACACTACAAAAGGGAAGACACGCTGGGAGCTAAGGATCAGAAGATGATTTGGTAAGATTGTGAAATAGCACAGCCAGAAGCAGTTAATACCCATAAGCCAGGCTGTGACTGGTGATCTGAAAGGTAAGAAGGGAGCTTGTTTTGCTGTTCCCATCTGAAATGATAAAATTTTTGTATGAGTCATAATGTAGCCCACAGAATGAAATCCTAATGCTTATGCAAGTTCTTTGCTTCAGGGATTTTTAGGAAGTGTGTGCATACGTGTATGTTTATGTAAATCAAGTCAAATTTCGCTCACTGTGGATAAATGAATTATGCTAATACATAGTTTTGTGTTTTATAGAGCACAGCTTGCTGATGATGAAAGAGCAGTTGCTGTTAGAGACTATGAATCCATATATACAATTTCTGGAAGCAGCTCACCTTCAGATATTTTACCAATGCTATACCTTTCCTCTGAATCGCCACCAAAATATGAAGAAAAAGCATCAATAACATATAATGAATATTCACCATCTTCTTCTTCATCTTTTTCATCTATTTCCTTAGCCACATCTGACACCAGCTCATAAATGACTGACAGTTCACTTAATTTTTAATTAAAATGTACACAGAGATTTACAATTTTTGAATTTATTTACATTTTGTAATAAAAGCAATAACGTTGGCTGTGTGTAATTTTTCATCAGGAAGAATAAACAATGAACGTGGATTTCAAGAAATACTAGATAATGCTGGGCCTCTGCTAAAGTAGTCTGAAGGGAGTTCACTGCAAGGACATTAAATGCTTATCTTGTTCTGTTACAGCTTCAATTTCTATTTATAGCTGTTCTTTTTATTATGAAGGCACTAAGTAGAAACCAACTTTTTTGATTATTTTAATTAAATATGTTTGGAGCTTCAAAAAAAGAAATAATTAGGAAGTGTTTTTATTTCTGTTTTTGCATTACTTTTGTGGAAAATACTTGTTTGCAAAGTTATTGCCTTAACAAGTACTCTGAGAGCATTCACAAATAGGGATGTTAAGATGGGTACCAAAGATGCCATGAAGAGCTTCAGTGGTTACCTTTTGGTCTGCCTGGTAACAAACACTCCATATTTAGACTATCTCTGGTCCTTATGTAAGTATAATCCCCATGAAAATCAGTTTTAGCTGCAGCTAAGAGCCTGAAGGGAGCCCTGAGGATAGTTAATAGGCTAACAGTTTAACTGTGGTAGTGACTGGTTTCAGGGGGATTATTCTGCTGTTTTATATCATCATTCGTGGATTATACAGGAAGTGCTTATTGTGTGAGAGTGAGCACCACAAAGCAGTGGTATCTTCGAGGTACAGACATTACTTATCAGCAGATGCAGGAGAGGCAGTTTCATGGAAACCCATGCAACAGATGTTTTTAACTGACACAGCATTTGACAGACCCTTCGGACATAGAGCCCTCACCTCTGCTGTCCTGCTGCAACCCCAGGGTACTGGTGGTGCCCAGCCTTAAGGTTCTATTTCTGTTTTGTGTTTATTTGCACCTGTTCCCAAACTGAAGGATTAGCTTGTAGTAGGTAAAGATAATTAGGAGGAACTGAGTTGCTGCTGATCTTTGGTGTTTTCTGACTTGCTCTGAATGCTGTTTCAGAAAACAGACCTGATTCTGTGCCCAGAAACAGAAGTGGCAGAGCTACTCTGGGCTTGGTTCAGCATTAAAACTTTTTACAAGAGATCATTGTCTTGTTCAGCTGAGTCTCTGAACACCTGTGTGCTTTGGGACCTCAGTTACAACTCAGCTTGTCATCTGCCATGCTGAATTTCAGAGAACTTGGCTGTAACAGAATGCCGAACTATGAATTAAGAACTTAAATTCCCTCCTGTGCCTAGGGAAAGGTGATTGCCTTGTGTCACCTTTCTATGAATGTACCCCTCACCTGCTGCGTGCTTTAGAGAGATGTTCAGGAGCTCCTGCATTTGCCATTTATTTTCAGTTCCGTGTCGTTCCCTCAGTCGTGCTAGGACAGCTCTTTGTGCAGCCACACAAAAACAAACCAGCCAGCGAGGGAGGTATATTTAGCCAGCAATAGAGCTGAGGGGCTTATGCATGCAGAGTAATGAGCAAACATGGCACAGAGGGGGATTTAGCATGTGGGAGCTGATTAAACTGGCATGACTCAGCCGTGGGAAATGTCTGTATGAAGAAAGGGATTCCACAAAAGCCAGTAGGCGTTTTGTCCTCCTTTCTCTCAAACATTTTTTACCTAGTGAGTTTTTCAAGGATGTTGGTCCTTGTATGCAATCTACAATATAAACTATAGTTTGCCGTGTTCATGATTACTTTTTTTAGCTTTTGCTTCTACTGTTTAAACAGTGGGGCCCACTGCTGTGCATGATTCATGTGTACAAAGCTTTGCACATGTCTAAAGAGCCTGTTTCTCTCTCAATTTATCCTTCTATTACATAACAAGAACAGAAGCTGGGGTATTTTACCTGAAAGATCCCATGCGACAAAGGCCCATATTAGCTTTATGCTGTTGTCTGGAGCCCTCATTTTCTGAAAAGGTTAAATATCAAAAAGTGTTTAAACAAATCTGGAAGTATTTCAGAAGGAAAAAAAAAAAAAAGCAGTTGCATCTGGTAGCAAACTGCAAAAGTATTACCCTTTTCTGCTGCCTGCAATTTGCTCAGTTGGTTGTTCCCAAAATGTACCCAAGAGACCAGACAAATCAAGCAGACTATATTGACTCACCTGAGTCCTCTGTAACAGAGACATAGTCTTGTTTTCCGTTAAGGGTATTGTGTTTTGATAATCTACTGCAGAGTCTTCAGTGTGGACTTTACTTCTAAAAAAGCAGTCTTTGCAGAAACCATGGTTCAGAAAATTGCTGACCTGACTTCAGACTCAGCACCTGAGTTTCCTGGGAAGGATAGGTGTTACCCCTGAAAACAAGGATTGAAAACAGAATTTATCTCTGTATAATTTTGCAAAGATGCTTAGGAAATAGGTCAGTTTACAGCTGTATCAGCATCTTATATTTTGACTTCGAAAATCATTACTTGCAAACTCAGTGTATGTGCTGGGTGCATCTCCATAAACTGCTCAGCACTGAAGGAGTTAACATAGCCAGTGCAACAGTATTTGCCTACTGTGTTGTTGAATCTGTGGCAGCAAGGTCAGAAAAGGTGAGTAAGAGGCTAGCAGGTCTGCCTTCACCACTGAAGGCTACCACTGGGTGAATGGCATTAGAAGGAGGAATTTTTGATGTGGGGAGTAGGAGTGAAATGTCTGTATTAGAAAGGAAGCAACACCTTGTAAAACTATAAAAGTAGCTTAAAATAATACGGAATAGCATTTTTATTGAGGAAGTGAGATACTTTACTGTCCCACTAATGGTGCTATAACCCACTTTCTGCCCTAAGGTTAGCTTAAGTGTTTGACATACAAATGCTAGGGAGCAAATCAAGTTGGTTACTGATTCACACGTACTTAAACAGGCAAAGTGGGAGGTAAGGGTTGCCTGCCCTCTCTAAGTGAATTTAAGGTCTCTCTTCCTTGCTGCCTGCACTGACACTGCTCTGCTTCTAACTGCAACACTGCAATCCTTTGGATATGAGAGGGATTGACAAAATATAAATGAATGCCTTTTCTCTAGGAAAAGTCTTTCTTCCTGCATCACCAGCAGCTAAAAAATGAATAGTTAACCCATCTGAAAAACTGAGATTGCAGAGGTCTTTGCAATGTTGCTATGTTTTTGGGATAGCAGCACTCGCTGGATTGCACCAACCCCATCCTTGCCCTTTGTGGTTTGTGTTGCTGTATCCATTTATCCCTCTTCGATCCTATCTTCAGAGTCATAACTTGTAGGGCCAATACCTCCACATTTCTGCAGTGAACATGCCAGACTTCATCTAGATCAGTGCTCCTCCCTCTATCACACATGCGTGCATCTGAACAATTAGGCATGGAAATACCTTCATTTTGGTGTGCCTGCTCACAAGACAACATTCCCTGGAGCATATAAAGCCACCTTGCTGGTGAATGCAGCTGTGGGCAGCTGGCTGAACCTGCTCCTCACAATTTATTTATGCTTTGAGGCTGGCAGTGCAGTAGTTCAGGGGTGAAAGACGCACTCACAGTGCTTCTTCATGTACTGCTCTTACACACGTAATTCATGTTTTCCACTAAAGATGTCATGTGCAGTTACCTTTCTCTAGGAAAGTCCCACTAAGTTGAATCATTGACTCCTTAATCGCCGTACAATTGAATGTTTCATTATGGAGTGGTAATTTGTACTTACTCATTTTAAAGCTAATCAATGTGCAATACCGTGTGTTGTGCAGCTTCTTTTGCGTGTTCTTTGACTAAGTCCCTGCTTATGTTACTGGCTTGTAAGAAAATAAAACCTTACTACAACAGGCTGATAATGTGAAAAATTATGTAAAAATAGGTAACATGAGGAGAGGAGGAAAGGGTTAAGGGATGGCCTGTCAGTGTTCACAAGGATGACTCTTGAAACAGGTTAGAGAACTGAGGGGGTGCAGAGCACCTGCTTCCAGCAGCAAGCACTGCAGGGGAAGTCTGTATTGGTAATAGAAAATTAGGTGGAGGAACAGAAAGCTTGTGTTCAAGGGTAAGGTCTGAAGCAGATGAGAACAAAACTGTAGTGAGATCTGAAAACAGCACTCATTCTGAAAAACCTCACTCTGACCAATTTTCCTTGGTTTCACAAAACTCTTTTGCGTTGGAGTCATACCAGGTTAAAGGGATGTATTTAGTAAATCAGCATTTTAAAGTGAGTCCCCAGAACGTACATTTATTGGCAAAGAAAAGCACTGGTCTTAAAAAAATCTGTGTGATCCAGTAATCTCTTAAGACCTTGACAGCTGCCTGACTGCAGCATTGCCACTCTCTGGGCAAATAATTGGAGAAATATGGGGAGGCGCAGAGGAAACTGTCTTGCAAAGAGAGTCCAGTTTACAGAGAAAGGAGTAATTTTAATGCAGATCCTAACACACCAAATGGAGAGTGTTTTCCATCCTGTTTTACAAGTTCAAGTGTCATATAGCTTTGGAAAAAAAAAAAGCCGATGTTCTCCAGCTCTGCTGTGCGCTTGCTCAACGATCATGAAGTCATGTCCTAGACCAGAGGCAAAGAGACAGCTGTGGGATGACACAACACCCAACTTGGAAAATTCTGATTCCAGACAGGATCTAAGGACTATTGCATAGGATTGAGGAAGTGCTCCAGCATGATCCCGTTACAAATAGCAGTTGCAGAGTTCTTGAATGAATGAAAGGAGCAAGGTGACACTACATCTGTATAAACTATTGGCTGGACAGCTCTTATAATATAGTGCTGCTTTTAAAAGGATGTTGGAAAGCCTGAAAGATTCAGCAGTGGCAAGAATGATTCATGTTATGGAAAAACATGACTTGTAAAGAGCAGTAACAGTTCATTCCATTAAGTTTAACAAATGTAAGGTTGAAGGTGACTTAGACTTTGGCTATAATTACCAGTACAAGGACAGTTTATGTAGTATTTCAGCACTTTCTAGTTTAGTTGTCATCATACAAAACCATTGTATTGCAAGACTGATCTCTTTGCTCAAGAGGTGCAGAGAATCCTGACCAGACTTAGTGTGGTGGGATAGGCTGATCTTGAGTGTATTTTTCAGAAAATTTGTTGACACCCTGGGTAGTAGGAGCGACTTAATAATGCTGAGTTTGGAAACTTCACAGCTGTTTTTTAAGGAATCCAGCATATTCTTCAAGGTCTATGTGCTAAAAAATGAGAAAGACATCCCCAATTGCATCAGTTCTGAAGGTGCCAAATTGGGTGAGTAGCCCTTTCGAGAAGAGAGCTGTTGTCACACTATTTTGTGAATGCACAAGGACTAAAGGCACTTTTACTAACTTTGAAGAAGCAGTCTGAAAGATGAATTTTCTAGTTCTAGAGCTATTTTTTATCTTATATGTCTCAGGATAAGCTTGCTCCCCCAGAGCTGCTGGTAGCAGGAAATAGCATTATGTGTTCTACTGCCTGAGCAGTAATCAATGTCCTGTGTGTAGTACCCTGCCATGCTAGTCAAAACAGACAGAGTAGTTGGAGATTTTTCCTCCTTAAGGAATTATACAAAGACATTCTACCAGAGCACTCCAACAGCAATTACTTTAGTCTGAAACTGTTAGGAAACAGAAAATCTCAAAATTCAATAATCTATCTGTTTAATGCATGAGACATAAGTTCAGCAGAACAATTCATTGTGATATGAAGAAATATCCTAGGTACTTTTGAGTACAGGATAAGATTCCTCACTCTGTCAAGCTTAGCATTACAGGAAATGCTTTCTCATTCCTGCAGTGGTGTGCTGTTCAGGGTATTTGGGCATTATTCTATATAAACCTTAAAGAAGGTGTGGAAATCCCACAAGAAAAAATGTCCACGATTAAGGGGAAGTTACAGGATGATTATGGTACCTTCAACCAGCTGGAAAGCTTTGGCTGGCCTGAAATAGCATTTCTCCCACAGCCAACAGCTCTCCCAGGCTGTTCAGCGCTCGCCATCCTGTTGCCTCTTACCCTCCTGCTCACCTAGTGATTGTCCCAGAAAAATATCAGAAAGCCTACTTTGATATTTTTTTAAACCATGAGCTGCAAAATGAGCTGCAACAGAGGTCCAGGCATGACTATATATGTCACGCTTCAGAGCATGGAAAAGCATTCCTACCAATGGCCATGTGGAATTTTCCTGCAGAAAATGGAGCAGGAAGTGGAGAGCAAGGATCTCCTCACTGCTGTTGGTTAAACATGTGCTGTCCATATGTTGGATGCATCAGCTAGCTGGGGCCAAGGAAAAGCTGCGATAGCTCCAGCTTGCTTTTTCTTCTATCCAGAATGGGCACAGTATCATGGGTGCTATATTAAAGATGAAGAAACACAAAGAGACAGGCAGCCATGCAGGGGTGAAGCCATTTCGGAAGTTATGGCGGTAATTCAGGAAATCTTTAGTTATGGCTTCAGGCTTCACTTCCCAGACCTTTATTCTTCCAAGCAAAGTTTATTCTTTCACATGATGGACTCTGTTAACCATACACATGCAAAGTTCTTGTATAACTAACCTGAACCTTCGACTTTAAATGCTCTGCCACGTCCTTTACAAGCCCCCTTTCTCTTGAGGGAGAAGATACATTATACTCAGTAATGGAGCAAAACAGCAGCAATGTAGAAGATTTCTCCTTGAATGTCTTTTCTGTCACTCCTTGTCAGCCAAACAGATCTGATGCCCTGGTGTCAGATGGAGATAAAGCTGGCACCACCCTGCTCTTTTCAGGTGTGTTTTTGGGACTGGTGGGGATCACTTTCACCGTAATGGGATGGATAAAATACGACGGCATTACTCACCTGGAGTGGACTCAGTTACTAGGGCCTATTCTGCTGTCTGTTGGGGTGACTTTCATCCTGATTGCTGTTTGTAAATTTAACATGCTTACGTGCAAGCCCTGTAAAGAAAGAGAGGAAAATGCGTCGGAACTTGACCAGACTGCAAGCGGACAGTCCTTTGTCTTCACCGGCATTAACCAGCCCATAACTTTCCATGGTGCCACAGTGGTGCAGTACATCCCTCCGCCGTACCCGTCCCAGGAAGGCGCTGCTGTGAGTCCCGGCTGCCTTCACCCGGCGCTCAGCTGCTGCGGTGCTGCTCCCCCCAGCGCCTCGTCGGTTCTCAGCCCGGGTTCTCCTCACTTCTGCCCTGCCTACGCCCTGGATAACCTGGCTTTTACTGGAGATGAGAACTGCACTACTTATCCTGCAGAGAATACCAGGAATCAGAGGTACATCTTCTGAAATGCGTTAGTGTGTTTGGACACAGGCTTCTGAATATTTTAAGTGCTATGTGTGGTTTCATAGGAAGCTATGGCTAGTTCAGGGTATTATCCTTCTTCAGACTTTCTTTTGTCTTTCTTAGGAATTTTTCTTGAGTGAGGAAACATACTTTTCCTGGAAAGTGTTTTTATACAATTTAGATTCACTTATAAATGCCTTTAAATTTTCAGTCAACTAAGTGTCTTGTTACTTTTTAAGATATATATGCTCCTGTTTGTGGAGGTTTTTTTATGCTTATCTTACCACCTTTAGGTTATTATGTGTACAGCCAGAGGCTTCCACTCAAATCACAACACATGAGTCAGCACACAAACAGCATTTCTGCAACAATGCAAGAATCAGTCTGGTACCAGATGCTCTCCCTCCTGAATATGCCTGGTCACAACCTGCTCCTCTCCCACTGTAACAACCTTCCAGCCCTTCCTCTTTTCATAGTTTTGAGGCGTAAACAAGATCACTGATATTGCACAGCAGTTTGTAGCTGCTCAAATTGTACATGAAATGATTTTATATAATTCTTTCCTCTAAGAAAAAAAATGTAATTATAGGAATTACTTGTAATTATGTCCTTTCTACAGCACAAGTCACTGTTAGTTCATTTATGAAAGTCTGTTTGAAAAACTGCTGGCTGACCCATTGTCCTCAGCAATATGGGTGACAGGCATAGGCAGGGTGAAGGCAAAGGTCACCTCCTGATGCTTTTAAACTTCATCAAAAAAACACAGGAAACAGCTGAATCTCAGTGAAACTTCATCTCATAGCATTTTCTCAAGAAGCCAAGGAGTACTTTGCCCAGATAAGTCTGGCAAGATGAAGCACTGAAATTACTTGCATGCTGTGTGTTTGGTAAATTCTTTTTGCATCTGCTCCTCTTCCTCTTTTCAGGTCAGAAGACGGTTCTGATGAGCCAGAAGGGCTGCTGGAACACTATGCCCGTAATAACTTGTCCCCTCCGCGTTATGAGGAAATATACCCTCTGTCTTCATAAAATCATCGTGGACTAGAGACAACAATCCTAAGAGATGCCAACAAGAATCCCAAAAAAATCTTTAAACACTTGTATGATAAGACAGTGTGAGCAAGATCTTGATATTGACACACAGTTCAGTGTCACTGAAGATGTTTAACTGATCTCTTCTTCTCTGTCAAAGTTCATTAGCCCTTTGCAATGCAGCTTAATAGCAGAGCTATTAATTATTTAATAGCAAAACTATTAATAGCTAAAACTATTAAACTCAAGGATCTAAATCCATATTAGGATTCCCCAACAAGAAGCTTAATTTTCAGACTTGCTGAAACCAGTGTGAACTGTGAATGCACCAGATGTTTGTGGAAGGTCATGATTGCTCCTGGACATTCAGCATCTTTAGAAAACACTTGATTTTTCTCATGATATATTTTCATTCTTAATTGCTTGGGAAACTTCAAAAGTGCTCAAGTGTCTGATCCATGAAAGTGCATATTATGTCTTAATTTCGTCTGATTCTTTAGACTAGCTTATTCATTAATAAGTCCAGGCTACATATTAGACTTCTTCTGCTTGGTTTACCTGTACAACTCAGTCCTGTTCCACAACCCTGTCCTGTAGACATTTTTTGGAGCATCCTGCTTGAGCCAGAGCATCTCAGAACAGAGAAAACAAATAGTGACTTCTGCCCACTTTTACATAGATCTCTAAGAGATCCTGCATGCATCAAATTCAGTTCCCTTCCCCGCCTGATGGGAGGCAAAGCGTGGTCTCCCACCAGGAGTCTAATAACTACTAGGTTAATGTCACTAAAGAAAGTGGCATCTTTCTGAAGCCTCAACAGAGGTGTGTGATCCTACCACTGTCAAGGACTTTGACAGTCACAGCTGCTGCATCCCCACTCTGTGGGAGGGCTGTGATGGAGCACCTCTTAGGTCCTTTCTTATTTGGATGTGGGTCTTAGGCACACAACCCAGGCTGCAGGTTGCCCCTGGTGTATCTAGACAACTGTGGGCTGTAGTGAATGTTCTTGCTCAAGTTCAGGTTGGTTCCATGCACTGAATCCACAACAACTTGAGATTAGCTCATTTGATTAGAGAATGGTGTTGCTGAACACCAAGACTGTGGGTTTGATTCCTATGTGGGCCATTCACTTAAGATTTGGACTTGATGATCCTTGTGGGCCCCTTTCAATTAACAGTATTCTGTGATTCTGTGAAATGTATTTACAGCTGTATTTAACAAAGGATGAAGTGTATTAGCTCCAAAATTTTGCAATCCAGAATGAAGGTCCAAAAAAGCTTTCCTCGGGAGCTTTTTAAACCCCAGAGCAATGACAATGCTATGAGTCCCTACATTTTTATTTTATTTTTCCACATATATTTCAGGTTCTGCTTTTGAATGTGCCTAGAAGTGCATCAGAGCTGGACAAGCCAGTATTTCCTTATGATGATCCCATGTCTTGATTTGAGACAAATTAGGAGGAAACGTCCAAAATGAATGTGTCCTCTAACAGAAGGCAGGTTTCAGCAGCCCCTCCCCCACCAGGTTCAGAAAGAAATTTCGTGGAGGAAAGTGAAAAAAACCTGTTTATTTAACAAGCAAAGTGCATGCAGGAACAAAAATAATGTTAGATAATGAACCTTTTTGTTGTGGAGAAAAACCTGGTAGATTCAGAGTCCTTTCTGTAGATGTGGCTCTGCTCTCTCTGGAGCTGGGGTGCAGCGTGGGCCCCTCTGGGCTGCGGTGTGGGGCCTCCTGGTGATGGTGTTCCGGACCGGAGCTGAACAGTTCCAGGAGAAAAAAGAAGAAGTCACAGTCTCAGGAAAACTCCTTGCTTCAGCTAACGAACAAGAAACTAGCTAAAAAGCAAGAGAATGCACCTGTCTGCCCTGCTGCAGAGCTGAGAGCTGGGGAGAGAGCAAGTGAGTTATTGAGTTTTTGAATACAGGCCGCCTTCCCCCCTCTCTCTCAGATCTGCCTTAAAGGCACAGCCCAACGATAGGGAATACAGCATCATACAGTCACCCCAGGACACCCCATTAGGTTTGCCTATCTCCCTCAGAGGGCTCAAACCAAAAGCTGACCTCAGCTCTCACCTGCTGGAGTGGGCACCACACAAAACACTCCAGAGGGCAATGGTCACTGTCCAAAGTAACCAAGCAGTGCACTGCTGGTGTGCCTGCAGGTCAGTCTTCTGGCCTGGCACAGCACAGCTCAAACCAGGTGTCCATTATGGAAGGCATCAACTTTCTCTTGCTTGTGAACACAGCTGTCTCGGCTCTTGCCAGATTCCATCCATTTGTCATTGGACCCACACCTTGGGGCTGGAGAAGCTTGGCATTTGAGCACAGACAGTTGCACACCAACCTGATGCACCTGGCAGCTGGAAGTCTCAGAGTTTCTTTGCAGCTCCTCTAGCAATTAGGAGACATAGCTCTGGATGGAGATGTGCACTCAGAACATGCTCCAGCAGCATGGACCTGCAGGTGCACACCTCCCTGTCCTGTATACTTAGAAGTTGCCAAGAAATAAGGCATTTGTGGGGAGCACAAAACAACCACTGTGCTCCACAGTGATGGACAAGACATTGACAGAGGTCATATTTGGGACACATCATTTAAACAGACTCAAAGCTGGATTAGCAACCGCAGCAGCAGCTACTGAGCAGTGACTGCAAACTTTGTGTGAGGTTTTTCTTGTTAGAGAAATATGGGACATGCTGTTTTTCAGCAGCGATGGCCTGGTGTCAGCAGGTAGTTGGAGAAGGGGAGGCACGTGTAGTTGGAGAAGCAGAGGCATGCTGTGTTGAGCGTGATCTCTATGGGATTGAGTGAGAGAACAGAAGATCTAAAAATAAATGCAGGTTTCTCTTATGGAAGTGTCTTTCTCCTTTTCTGGAATTTACACAGAGGTGAACTCATCCTCCCTCCACAGCAGGAAACTGGAAGGTCCCAAATCCCCAGTTAGTTCCACATGGACAGAGCCCTGCACTTAGCACTTAGTTCTGCTGACTCCAGCAAGCACTGCAGTAGCACAGGGGTCAGGCTTGATGGATCCAATTGCAGGACTAGGGTCAAAATTTCTGCCCAGTCACCCTCCCCCACAACAAGAAAATTCCTTCAGTCAGACACCACAGATTTTTCTTGCTGCTCTTCCCTCCTCCCCCCAGCGTAAATTTCATGAGGTAATCATATCTTTATTTTTATTACATCAAATCATACAGAGTAAGTATAAGAAAATCCAGAAGGTTGCACTGTAGACTCCATATTGATTTAAAGTTTACTTCTAGCAACCCTATATTCATTGAAAAGAATTGAAAGAGCCCTGGGTTTCTCTTTAAAGAGAAGATTGAATATTAGGGTTAAATAGCAACATATTGAAATGATCTTGACCCATCAGATGGATTTTGCCTGAATTCTGTGGGAGTCTTTTCATGCTCAACAGATATTTGAGAAACTCCAGGGTGATGATATTTCCCTGCTGTACTGAGTGGTGATCATCAATTTTAAGAACAGAGACAAGTTCTATAAAAGCTTTTTCTTCCTTCTCTTCCGTCCACCTTCTGCTTTCATCCTTTTTTTTCTGTTTAAACAGTCCTTTTAACTTTAGGGTTTGGGGGCTTGTTGGGGGGTGTGTGTGTTTTCTTTGCTGGTATGGATTTTGGGGCTGGGTTTTTTTGTTTTTTACTGGGATGTAATCATCACATGAATTCACTTCTTAGCATTAAGAATTCTTTCTGCCCTATGATGAGTGAAAGAACAAACCTTTTTGGCTGAGTCTTCAACCGAGGTGAACTGTCACAGCCTTAGATTATACTAGTGTAACTCCACAAAGCACCTGGAAGACTGTATTTCAGATTTTGCTCAATGCACTTTTCATTTAAGCTGGTACTCTTTAAGCAAAATTGCGTTCTTCCACATTTCCTGCAATGCTAATGCAGACCTGCACAATACTGGGGTTTTAATAGTTTAAGGTGTCTTGGACTCTAGTCATAGTGGCATAATGTCGTATGTATTTTCAGCTATGTAACCCTGCATGTGTTCTTGGGATTTTTCCTAATATAACTCTATTTATAAGATTTTGATCATAAACTGGTTAACATATGAAATCAGTAGAGCCATGTCTGTTGATATGAAACTGAGCATGATCTATTCATTTTAGTAAAAACTCTGCGCAGAGCTTTTCTAAGATCAAGGAGCTATTCCCAGATACTGAATGCCACATGCTGCAGCGTGCGAATTTCTACTCAGATTAAATCCAAAATCTGCTTTTTAACACCGGCGCTGCCGTATCTGCGAGTGAGTACGGGAGTACACCAGGCACGGTTCTGTTTGCTGTGCTTTAGCAGCACTTTCCCATAGCAGCCGAATTTCACCAGCTGTTCCCATTCCTGACACGGGTGCTCCCGCGCGAGTGATGCTCCCCAGCGCAGACCACGCACGGGCGGGGGCGCTGAAATCCTTCGAAGAGCTATTTTTAAACTGAATTGGGATTTAGGAAATCTGGGTCTCCGGGAAAAAAAATAAACCTGTAAGTAGGGCTCGTTCCTCTCCTGAGAGCCCTAGTGACGCACACGGCAGGCCCTCAGCGCGGCGGCCCCTCCCCGCGGGGAGGATGCTGCAGCCTCCATCCCGCGTGGAGCCCGAGCCCCCGCTCCCGCGGGGCCGTGTCCCAGCTGGACCGCGGCCGAGGGGCTCCCCCCGGGCCGGAGCCGTGAGTGCCCGGCTGTCTCGCCGCGCCGGCAGCGCCAGAGGGCGCCGGGGCCGCCCGGGCGCAGCCGCGGCCGTGGAGATGCTGTACTGGCGCGGCAGCTCCGCGGGCGCCGCCGGTCCCCTGCTCTGCTCGCCCGCCCGAGTTAAAACTGCGTGAGTTTAAGGAGATCTGTTCTCCCGCTGACTCGACGGGTGTCAGAAGTGCAGAGCCGACACTTCGTAAGCGGCCCCTCGTTGTGAGACACCCGGCGTTTGAGCCCGGAGAGCCCAAGCTTTTGTCCTTTGCTACGAATACTAAAGATGAAAAGTATCCTGTGCTCTCTCACAGCCGAGGGTTGGCTTATTCAAGAAAAAAATACTCATGGTGAAAGACCCAGAGAAATGGCCAAAGAACAGGGTACCCCGTCCCCGCTCTCACAGCAGGAGTGGAGACATCTGGAAGGACTGCACAGTGCACTCCACATGTACCCCCGTCTCCGCCTCCTCACCGCTGTGACCTAATGGGACAGGCTTCCGTCTGCATGAAGGAGCAGGAGGGACTCCAAGGGTCATTTGTGAAGAACTAGGGCATGCTGTTTGTATACAGCACCTACGATAATCTGTGCCTGCTGCAAGTACCGTTATTGGCTCCACTTTAGCTGTCAGGGTGAATAGACATCAACAGGATGTGCTGAACATCGCTGTTGCTGCTCTGTCCCCAGTGTGAATCAGTGTGTCTGCCAGAGAAGCATAGAGCAGAGCCAGGTGGAATCTCATGGGCTGTGCCTGCATTAGCTGAGCAGCGCTGGTCAGCGGGAGCAGGTCTGAAAGGGAAACAGCAGGTGCAGAGAACCCACTGTCCACATGCTCTGCATGTTGGAGAGGTTTGTATCAGAGTTACTCCTGTGGACTGGATGCTGATTAGCAGTTGAAACACACCTTGTTCCCCTATGGTGTGTTTTTTGGTACAGCTTCATCCAACAGAAATTATTCATCACAAGCCTGTGATGTGATGAAAAGCCTCACAGAGCAGGTGGGGAGTGTAGGGAGTGTCTTCAAAAGCACCTGACTTAGAGACACTTGTTGCCCTTCAGACATGGGATGACTTGCAGCAGCTGCAGGAGTTGCATATGGTGCGGCAGAGAGGCTTCTCTCAGCTTCCTGACTGCAGTGAGCTCATGGGAGAGCCTTTCCCAGTACTGATGGAGGTTACTTTGAGAGATCTCACAGTATAGTGTCGACACCTCCAAAGGTACATGTAGTCTAATTTTGATACATAGCAGGCTTGTGCCTTCCTGAACAATAATTGCAAAGTGATGAAGAAGTTTTCCCACAGGGAACAGGAAAAATTGCTCCCTAGCTCTTGTGGTCTTGTACCTCGTTCCTTATGTGATAACAGCACAGGGTCAAGGGTAAATCAGTAATGGCATGATTGTTTGTATCTGTGTTGTGTGTGGCATCTCTAATGAGCAATTGATTATATCTACACACACTATTTAGCAGACACCATGGGACATGCTCTAGCAGTGTAGCTGTTGTACTTCTTTTATAAAATCCTAGGATGAGATTATTGCTCTCCTATTTGGGTTAAATTGTGTCAGATTTCATTTTGTTCATTTGTTTATTTTTGCAGTTGAATTGTCACTTTATATGTAAGATGCTGTGCTTGCTTCATAGGGAACAGGGCATGCTATTTAACAGCCCTGGGTAGATGACCCGATAATTTCATGTTTTGCATAACTGCAGCATCCGCTTTACTTACAGTTCAGCAAGTCTGCTCGAGAGCTGAGCTCTAAGGTAAAGCCATGCTCTGTCAGCCGAAGACATACCTAAAGAAATACAGAACAATAAAGCGGTCCAAGTACATGACTTCCAACACAAACTGACAAACAATCGAACCCAAAACAAAGAGGTGTACATTTTAAACTTCTAACCGTGAAACTGGTGGTAGCCTCCATGTTAATGGGCACTGCTTGGGGTGCGCTTCTTGTTTTTCTGCTGCTCTGCAACCCAAACCCAGCCAGAAACAGTCAACACTGGCATTCAAGGCAGCACTGACTTGTCACACTGCCTTTTGTCCCCAGGCACCTGCAACACATCCCTATGGTCAGCTGACAGGGCTTTTCCTCACACAGAGGCCTGGCAAAAGCTGGCAGTTTGAGAAGGCTATGATTTGCACCTCTTTGATATTTTTGTTTGTCACCATTTAACAGGCCACCTTCTGCATTTATGTAGAGCAGGACAGCAGTTACCACAGCACAGACATCATGAAAACAGTTTCATTATCTTTTTCAAAATACATATGCATTGCATAACCATTCAGCCTGACTCTGCTTATACTCTCTTAAGGGAGGGAAGAAAATAAACTGAGACTTCAGCAAAAATTAACCTCTTCTGAGCTGTAGAGGTGCTGCAGGACTTTTTTGCCGCAAAACAGAAGTTCCCTGCAAAATCTTTCACGAAAATGTACAGAAAGAGACACATTATTGTGAATATACATATATAATCCATCAATACAGTGATCTTGTTAATCTTGATAAAATATTAAGAGAAAATAAATATTATTTTTACTGTATCAGTTCAAATAAGACATTGTTATTGTTATTGTTATTGTTATTGTTATTGTTACTCTTACTGTTATTATATTCCACTTCCCCAGATTTTGCCCTCAAATCAGAGGTACTTGAATGTTTTGCAACGTGCCAACACTGCGCTATTGTAGAGTTTTCTGTGTTGTTTTGGTCTTTTGCAGACAGACAGGTGGTTTATCCTCCTGCCCTCCATGCTGACTGGACAGGGACTGATCAGCGCACCTATACACAGCACTGTGCTGCCACAGGAGCAAACACAGATACACATGAACCCAGCACACACATGCACAGAGCAGAATGACTTGTTTAAAATCACCTTCTGTAGGGCTGTGTCAGTGGGAACTGGACTAATGTGCCAGTTGATGAGAGACTGCAGCACTGGGAGCATCAAAGTGGAAAAGATTTGCACGGCTCCTGCTGTGGTAGGCAACTGCACAAGCCCTTTCATAAATTGTTCAAGCCCCATGTTAGAATTAGTTAGGATTTGGCCTTGCTTCTAATGGAAGGTAGGAAAAACTCAAGAAGAAAAAGAGAGACTCAACATTGCAGAAAAGAGAAAACCAGGTAATGGTTAGGGGGAAAAAATAAACTCCTTTTACACTGTTTTAATGCCTTTGCTTTCTCAGTCCATGCTCTGTGTGTTGCTCTTGAGAGTTAATCAAAATCAAGCAACATATGTTTAATCTTGGTTTACTTAGCCATACAGACCAAGAGGTGGTGACCCACAGGGTAGCATTACTGAGATGGTTCTTTTTTCATTACATGTTCAAGTATTTTATGTTACCTTCCTGTTATTTTCACAAAAAACAACTTCTCCGTCTGTTTAGGAAAAAAAAAATCCAAATGAGCTGCAAAACTATGTTCCTGCTTCTAAACAAGTAGTGCAACCTTGATGTGAATAAACATGCCATCATAATCAAAGCCGTGTTTGTGATCTAACTGGATAATAATTCACTTGTAATATCATCAGAGCAGAATGAACATCAGCATAAGTATTGTTGGTGCAGGTGTAACTTAATGAATTCAGGCTCATTTTATCTGGCACTTAGTTGCTTATATTGGTGTTGGGAGCATTAGGTCCCCCAATTTTTCATAACGAGCAATACCATTAAACTGTCACAGAGCAACATAAATCAGAGATTTTCCTTACACCCCATAAAACAACTAACAAAAATGTTACGGTTGCCAGATTCATTGTGTGCTTTTATACATCCAGCAAACAGAACTGACTATAAGCCTTTCCCTCTGGCTATTATTTTTGCTATTGTTTCAGTAGTGTATGAAAATCTATGTGAAAATATAAGATAAGTAGGCTAGCCTGAAGAACTCATTGTCAAAGGCATAGGAGGTGATAGCAGGTTCCTGGACACAGCACAGGATCTCTGCTTGTATTCTTCTCTGCTGCACTGGACACATATTTTAGTCTAGTTAAATACACAAGCAATGAGGTCAGAAGAAAGTGTGTGATTGCAGAGTCGTGTCACGAGCCCATTTAGAACATCTTGTGTTGTATGATTGCATGTAATTGGTAATCACATGCGGACATGCCTAAAATGCTCACATCTTGATTTAGCCTATTGACACCAGTCTGTATTAAGTCACTGAAGACTGAAAAGCAAGAGCGGAAGTACTAAGAAAAAGTATCCATTGGTATTTTTCAGAAGTTGTTGTTATCGTTCGTTGTTCATTATCAGAGGATAAATTATGTTCATTGTTCATTTAATTGGAGTCACAATACATTTAATAATAATAATATATATAAAATATTTCATAACTTGTATCTTGCAGTTGAATTTTCCATCTTTTATTTACTAAAGAGACACCTAATCCTAATTTGACACCCTTCAACAGCAGAATATTATGTTACCCAGCTCTCTTTCCTCTGACCATGGTGAGAGTAAACTTTGCCTGACCTGCCACGTAAAAGTGAGAGAAATCCATCTATTTCAGAAGCGACAAATTATGCACTGCTTTTTGTGTTCATACATGAATATGTTTTTTCAGCCCTCTATAGAAACTTCTAAGATGCCCATTATCTGCAAAATTGGAATAAATTCAGTCATGGTTCCATAGGTGCAACCAATTAAAATAATGTTACTTGCCCACAGTTACACCAGGCTGCCCCAATATATCTGAAAAATAATTACCTTCATATCAGGTATTTGTTGTCATTTGCCAGCCAGCTATAGGAGCTGAAGAATATGATGAATACTTCAAGCCAGTTTTAATCAAATAGCTGCCAGAAAACGCCCGAAACAGAAATCTTCCCTGCTTTTATAAACACTTTTTAATTAACGTATGAATAAACTGCATATTTGAATTTTCACCAACACAACTGTTTCCCCCAGGAAATCAGTTAAAAGCTGAAGTGAATGTTCCTTTAGAAAGTGCTCTTTGTTTATAGAAATAGTCTTAGCAGTTAATGGTTGGCAAGGCTTCAAACTTGGAATTACATTACATTGGTAATTTTAACTTTGTCATCTTAAATAGATCCAGTTTGGATGTATGAATACAAGCAAAGTAGGACAGCCCTCAAAGAACTGCCTTTAAGCAGGCTTTATTCTATCCCATGAAGCTTTGTAATTCCTTCTGTTATTATTAATAGCTGTTAAGTGCTGACAGCATGCTTGGCACTGAATGAAACGCAGGAGCAGACATGGTTCTTGTTAAGGGTGGCCCTCGGGAGGTCATTTACTGTGTGTAACAACAACAACAACTTTATTGGAGTAGTAACCCACTAACACCGCTGCAGCCTGGGTATCAGGAGGTGTCGCTGTTTAGACGAAATAGTGGTGTGCACAGACATGCTGATATGACTCCTTTTACACGTTAATTTTTTCACAGCTAACAAGGCTGTCAGCTGAGCAGATAAGACTTTCGGAGGTAGCCAAAGAAAAGCTATGGCCCAGAATGCCATTTTGCAGGTTTTCCTTCCCCAGCCAGGGGGTGTACAAACTACAGGGACAGACCAAGCACTTAGGAGCATGGCAGGTTCTGGATGCACTGGGATGGAAAGACAATCCTCTGCTGCTAGAGGTTGTGGCAGGTTCAACCACAGATTTAAAGGAAATGGCAGAAAACGACAGGCAAGAATTTCAGGCAGAGGGACCTTGAAGGTGCCTTATGTGCATGGCTTTCTTTTGAGCCAGGAACTGTTCAAAAATAATGTTGAGGGAATGGTGTGGAAGACAGCTGCAGACCCTGACTCCTAGACAGAGGGCTTCTGAATCCTCCTAGAGGGAGCTGAAGCACCAGAGCAGAAAACAATTTCTCCTCTTCTGCTTCAGGTAAAGCTGGCATGCCCAGCAAACACCACCTGTCTACAGTCACAGAGACAATGCCCAATTCCTGACTTTCAAGGTCCTATCAGATACCATTGGCCAGTTTTAGCTAAGCCAAGATGAGAGCTCTACTGCATCATCACCTGTAGAGGGTAGAAGAGAGGGAGGAGAGGCAGTGGCACCAAACCTCGTCAAGTTCATGCTGCAAGACGTATGTGAGCCAGGAGCTTTGCAAGAGACCTGGTCAGGTGCCTGTGCAGTACCCAAAGCAGAGGAAGATGTAACTGACTCCTGCCCAAAGGTGACTGGCTCCCCAGCAATGTCATTGCTGACACCCCCCTCAATGTAAGTAGTGCTCACATCCACCAGAGATTCTGATCTGACACATTAATGCCACTAAGGCAGAGTTGGCCATCCTCTGCTGTCCTCTCCTTTGGGTCTGCACTAATTCTTCATACCAGTGTCCATGTAGTACTCTTGATGTTGCAGCTGGACTGATGTTTGTGTCGTCTTCCCCAAGGCTCTGCTCTGTTACTCCAGCCATGGCCACAAACAACCTTACATCAAGCAAGGCTGGCTGGGGGTTTCTGACCTGTAACCAAGAGGGGTAAAGCTCCGCATAAATAGATGCTGCACCATGCAGAAGGTAAGTTACCCCTAGGTGTACAGATGCCGGTCAGTGGTAATGGCAGGAGAAAGTAGGTCCAAACAGGTCAAATAGTTCTCTCAAAACTGTTTATCTTAGTTTCATTTTAATTGCCTGGCTGTCTTGTTTCCTGCTGCACAAAACCTTCCTGTCCCCTTCAACATCACCTACTGTTGCACAAATACTAACAGGCCTCCTCCCCTCTTTGCTGTCTGCCTCCTAACACAAATTTTAGATGCATTTTTGAGTACCTCTGCTAAAAGCAGCAAAACTGTCAGAAAATGCTCAATAACACTGTAAAAACACATAATTTTAAGGTGTTACAGCTGAGTACTCAAAAAGATATTAATTCAAAAGTCATTAGTCACTTGTGGCCATTTGGGCTATGTAACATATTAATTAAACGAATATTTTTAACTTTCTAAGGAATAGCCTTGCTTTCCATAGTCTCATATGCAGTGTTTGTGATACTGTTAAAATCTGCTTTTCTGTAAACTGTGTTGTATTAACACTTGAATTTGCAAAGGCTGTTCCCTGCACAGTGTTTAGAGGAGTTACACCTATTTGACCATGACGTACTTTTAAAAAAGAGCATTGGAGGGGTGGCACAGGGGGAATGTCTGCAGGAACTGCACAGCGACTGTGCAGAATGTGCTGGTTTCCATATTATTCCTCTGCTGGGAACATGCTCTCAAACCTCACACAAGAGCAAAGTCATGACAGGGTGATTTGCTGATAGGCACCATGAGGTAAACATTTTTCAATGCATCAGAGGGGTCTGAGATCGTAAGAATCCTGTCCAGATTGCTGGGCTCTGTGACTGCATTACAAGAGGAAGAATTTCCAGCAAGGCTAGAGCTAGTTGCCTCAGGTACTGGAAATCATGTAGAGGGAGCAGCACGGAGGGCCGAACAAACTGGCAAGCTAAGTAAACATTCAAACAGTTCACCCATGATGCCACAGCTGGACTATGAAGAGTGTCACAGAGTTTTTTGGCTGTGCTACATCATGTTGCAGTCTATGAAACAGATCTTCCTCCGGCTTTTTGCACCAATGTGGTGCTGATATAATCTTAGTCTAAGAAAAGATAGAAGATACAAAATGCTGGTCAGTCCAAAAGTGTCTCATTTTCCAGAAGATTTTGATTGTGACAGTAGAAATAATACATCTGTTACAAGATAGTGAATAGGAAGCACTTCAGAGAAGGGACTGTTCTCTATATTAAAATCAGTATTTACATACCCCTCGTTTCTCCTTTACTTTCAAATAAAAATCTAAACCAAAAAACTTGTGGATACAGATGTCTTCCTCACCCTCACTGTTTACTACCATTTACTGTGTTTCAGATACAGTTGTTCTTTACAAACAAGGCCATTCCCAGTCTCCCTCCTCTACAACTCATCCACTTGACATGTCACCTCCTTGTTTCCTTCTGAACTTCAGCACAGAGCATGTTTGGTTCAATTGTCTTTCAAACATTAACTCCTCCACCGTCACACAAAAAGAACAACTTTGTGTATCTACCGTAATAGTAGTCTCTTTATTTTCCTGTTGTGTAAGTAGATCAACCAGCATTTCACTTTTCCAATGCCATTGCAGATAAGATAGTCATAAAGGCATTTTTGAGCAGGCTTTGAGAAGAATTAAACATTGAGTTGCAAAGCATCCTAATTAAGGCATAAAACAGGCCTGGCAATCTTCATAGTGCTTAATACGTCATCTTCTTCCTATCTCTTAAACCCAATAATCTGCAAACCACCACTATATTGGAGCATTATATCTGCTATAACTTATGTCAACTTGGATCACATCCCCCCTCTTTCTTAAACAATGTTTGGCAGCCAACCAAGTGTGGAAACTAGACTGTTTTACATTAGCCAGAAGTACATTTAAATCATTCTTACTAAATGATTTACTGTGGATTACAAATTCTTATACGGCATTTTAAGTTAATTATTAGCAAAGTAATATATCACTAAACTGATTTGGTGCATATGTATTTAGCTTCCATGATTCTAAATTTCTCTTTGGTTTGGAAGACTTCTCTGCACTTATTTTCCCCAGTTGCAGGGAAAATCAAAAGGAGAAAAGAGTAGAAGACTCCAACATTTCTGCCTGTCTTCCTGAAGTATTGATTAAGTCAAGAGGGTTTTTCTCCCTACAGAAGGGTCAGGTCATGAGGAAACACAGCAAGTTGATTAGTGCTCTTCGGACAGATATTGGCAGGTGTCAGTATTGCACAGCATTTCCTTGCCCTACTGTGTCCCAGTGAGAGGAGGAAAAGCTGGACAGAGAAGGATTAAGACTTTATAGCAAATGAAAAAGTTAATGAACCATCTGTAAAGACAAGATATTGTGGCAGAATATGTAAACTATCTCACAGAGGAAACAGAACAGGACAAAACAAAGCAAACAAAAACACTGACAACAAACCAAACAAACAAAAAACCAAACAAAACTGTACTCGTTCTCCATGCACAGACATTTCTGTGGAGTTCTAAAAATTGTAGGGGTCCTATGACAGTGGAAAGAAAGGGATTTTCTGACTCTGTCTAGCAAGTGGACTTTGAAACCCAAATGAAAGAAAGGTAGAACACACTAATAAAACATGGACTGTTACACCAGATGCTCACAGGTGACTGGAATTCTTAAAAAGAAACAGTGGCATAAAATAAATTATTTGTTTAATTTATTGCTGGGGGCCGGGATCCTGCAAGTGCTGAAAGATAACAAGCAACTTTGCATTTACAACGTACATGAAATAAGGAAGACAATTCTCTCTGCTGCAGAAGTAATAAAAATAAAGGAAACCATTCAGCAGTGCAAAGTTACTTGTGTGTAACTGTGTGCAAATCAGGACCTGTGGCCCTCACCCTCTGGTCTGTTGCATACAAACAGCTGCCCGGTTGGTTTCACTGGGGCTGTGTGTGGCTGCAGTGATTCATTCATATGAGCCGTGTTCTTGGCATAGCAAAACCAGGCCAAATATGCACTGCATACTCATTTTGGCATCAGTCACATCTTTCATCTGCAGTTTCAGATTGCTGACAAATAACAGACAGGATTATTGCAATATTTATTTAATTTATTAATGCCCTTAGGTCTTAAAAGCATATAGGGAATTAAAAAAGAGTAAGTGCCAGATACTAAGGAGTGATCTGATATTCTTTATTGACTTCTGCTTGGATTTCCCTAGCCACTCCTTGGGGTTTCCAACACATTCTGTAACAGATCAGACTCCACACATTTCTCAGAGAAGTCTACCACAGGTCACACCACAAAGGCAATTTCTGCCATCAGGATTCTTCACTAAAAGTTTTTAAAGAAAGGCATCTCTCTCCTTGCACTAAACCCAAAGATGTTAGGTCTTCTTCCTCAGTCAATGCTAACACTCAAGAAGTGACAGGAGGAGAGAAGCTGGGACAAGATTTCAGATCATCAGACAAGGCCAATGCTATGTGTTGGCCCTAGGACAAAACTGAGAACCACTGCCAATCATAAATCATAGGCACAAAGTGTTTTGGTGGAGAGGTAGATTGAAATGTATGATGTTCAGGACAAGTGTCTGGAAAGAGGATTCAAGAGAAATCTAATCCTGAAGTGAACAATGCAGAGATAACTATAGCAATGTGAGACTACTTGGGGGAAATAAAAATCACAGATTCTAACCCCATAAAATCATGAGACTGCAGCACAATAAAGAATGAAAGCTGACAGAAACTAGGGGCAACAACAGTCCATCTGGACTGAAATCTAAATTCAGCGTAAATTGTCCAGGTTTCCTCTACAGTGCATATACACCTAATAAGAGGAATAAGAAGAAGGCCCAAGCAGTTACAAAATGGGAACACAGAAGGGGCTCACAAAGAATGCTAGGGACAGGGGAACATCTGAAATCCTATCTGACTTTTCGCTGTTTAAGCACCTGGTGGATATATCTGTAGCAAACTGTCTTCATCTGCATAGGCAAAATGGTCTATTATCTCCTTTGGATCATATTGCACATACACAGAGTATGAAGTTGCCTCAGAGGAAGAAAATACTACCATTAGCTATGTAGTAAAAAATAAAACCTAAAAAAACAGATTACAGCATTTTCTCTGGAAGTAGGAAGGATGGCTTTATTTCCTTAGCACAGTGACTGGTGGCTCAAACCTACATCTGCCTTTTCCATAAAAGCACAGACATTCCATATTCTATCTACATGGAGTGAAGAGTGTAGGTTAACACAGTAAACCCTCATAAATAGCATCACTTGGAAATCGTGGGAGTTCTGGGGCTTTGAGTCCTCTTCTGAAGAACTGAAACAAAAAGCATTAAATTAGAAGTATTAGCAGAACAGGAAGCAGGTACCAGAAGCATAACTGAATGCCCGAAAATAAAGGATCCAGAGCTGTACTCCCCTTGCACTGGCAGTGCAGCTCACCTTAAGAAGAGTGATGGCTTAGACATTCTCATGACAAATGGGAAACATAGATTTCATTTAAAATTTTTCAGCCTCTGAGACCGAGGACATTGAACTCGGGTGTATCACTTCTGTCACACTGTTACATATATAATGGGCTCCATCATTCAGTCCTGTATTTCAAGCTGGCATCTGGCAACATACTTCATCCAAAATAAATTAGGTCCAAAGTCAGATCTTCCTGGTGTGTTCTAGATGAGCTTAGAATTCCCCTGTTCACATAGATGACATAGGAAAGTGCTGGTTAGGGACAAAACTGACAAGAACTTAGATTAATATTTCAGTGTGAAACTGAAGTCTCAGGATTCGATGCATCAGCCATTGGGGAGGCAGAGGGGAAAGAGAAAGACTGGGTAGTAACCTTTAGCAAAGTTATACAATGGCACCCTTAAAGATGGCAGGTCCTCCTACACGTCCAGCGAAGCTTGGTATTGACTGGGACACTCGGGTTTCTGGACTTTCAACAAACTTATTAGGAGTGATGGTCTTAGGGCTTAGAGTAAAATGATTTATTGTAGGTATGTAAATTTCTAGAGATGTTACACAGCAGCCCAGTTGGAATTGTGTGGGACCCAGTGGGCATTCAGTTGTTTCTCAGCCCTCTCTAAATACTATTACATACTACCCCAAGAGATTGCATTAATTGTCCAGCGTTACACAACAGGACAGTGATGATAAGACAATTCTAACCACTAGTTTGTGTTGCTTCTTCTTTCAAAAAAGGTGAAATCTGGGACATAAGTGTTTTGTATGTAATATTTCTGAGCTAGAAGAAAAACAATCTTTGCTGAACAGTCTCCTTATAAAGACCCAAGATACAATCATCATGGAATTTTTTTTTCTTCCAGCTAAGACAGCAGGGTTGAGCCTTAAAGTATCTTTGTTAAACTAGTTAATAGATTATTGTCCAAAATAAACATATTTCAGTAAGTGCAAGACTGTTTTTTCCTCCCTCTTTCTGTCTTTTGTTCAACTCAGCTATTTATGATTCATTTCATGAGCCACTAGGTTTTCTCTGAAGGCACTAAAAAGGGCCAGAGCTATCAAACAGTTTTAGTGACTAGTGCCAACAAGGAACTGTTTTCCTCCTTGCTATAAAACAGGCACTGTCAATAGACTACAACCGGCAATAAACTATTAAAAAAGGAATTTATGATGGCTACTTATTATCCTCCTGAAATAATGTTGTTACAAGGCTGCCCTTTCCAGTCCTTCACACGGGTCACATGGCAAGTGCCTAACAAAGGGAAAGGCCCACATCTGCAGGGACTGTCTGCAAAGAGCCCAGGAATTGCCCCATGTTATGTGGGCACACACACCACACCAGGGTTTCAAAGCAGCAGAGAAATTGTCCCACACTGGGCTTGGGCTTGTTACACATGAGCATTTGATTTAAGGTGGGGCCTTAATTAACTTATATATAGAACATGTTGAATTGTTTTAATAGCTAAATATCAAATTATGAAGGAATGTCTATTATTGTTTAGTGAGGAACTGGTAAACCACAAGGACAAAATAAGAAATGGCGAAAGCTCAAATGCAATCAGATCTGCCTCTTATTTTGGATTTCTAAAAATCTCCCAGTTCTAGCTCTTTTCCCTTCCTCTCCAACCCCATAACAGGCTTTCTTCTTTGCTGAAGTGTGTGCCTCTATTAAGTTGACATTTGACTATGACACTGATCTGTAATTGCTATAAATTGTGGTATACCACTTGCTTAATAGATATGTCTTATCTTACTCCAATTAATGAAATGTTGCCTTCAATAAATGTTTTAGATAGCCTGAAATTACACAGTTCAAACTTCAGTGTCATTTGGATTGACTCCTCCTGGTCTGGACCTTCATGCAGTGTGCCCCTTGGATCCTCAGTATGTCAGTCTGGAGACATACAGACTGCAGTCAAGGCCGAATGCACAGCCCTGAAAGGATGTCTCCTAATAACAAGCAGCTCTCAGGAATGACAGAGAGGGTCTTAAAGGTGTGTAGAAAGAAGAGGGTTGTGGTTCAAAGAGCCTGAGAGAAAAGAGACATTTTTGTCTAGAGAAGGGAGAGTTAGGTTGAGCTGAGAAAAAGAATGAAAGCTGAGGTGTGGCAAAATGGGATGGAAGGACACTGTTACTGAGCTTTGGATTAAAAAACAAAGCAAAACAAACAGAACAGAAACAAAACCAAACCAATCCAAACCAAACAAAAAACCCCTCCAAATAAAAGAATACATTTGCAGCATTAAGATTTCTCAATGTCCTGATCACTTGCAGTAGAGCTACTAAGGGTAGAGTTCTCCTCCTGTCCATGTCACTGCAAAAGAGTAGTTGCCTTATATTCTGTTTCTGAACAGTGCATCTGGTGGAGAGATGTTATTTAATAGCAGATATTATTCTGAGAACACAACACTTATTCTCAGCAGGGGACTAGTTTTAAATCCAGTTTTGTAAATTTTATGAACATCAAACAAAGAATGTACACAACAGAAAATCATGAAATAGCATGTATAGAGACCTCAGATGGAAAATAACAATTTCACTAAGAGGAATTTTTACAGATACCATCTGTATGGTAAAAGCACTGGTGAGCAAGAGTTAAACTGCTGCTGAGACTATAACTCTGGGTTTACATTGTTTTCCCTTATTATTTCTCTGTGAAAAAGACAGTCCTGCCTGTGATTGTCTCTCACTGGCTTCTTGACTTCACAACTCAGTTATGATCACATCTCTACAGCGAGAGGAGAAACAATTAAAATACCGAGTCCATGAGAAACCATAAATCCCGCAAAAACATTGAAGTTGCTCACATCAATCTCCAAATGCTTGTTTACATGTAATGCTAATACTAATATTAATATTAATGTTGACGTTATTATTATTATTAGTAGTAGTAGTAGTAGTAGTAGTAGTAGTAGTATTAGAAGAAGAAGAAGAAGAAGAAGAGGAAGAAGAAGAAGAAGAAGAAGAAGAAGAAGAAGGAGGAGGAGGAGGAGGAGGAGGAGGAGAAGGAGAAGGAGAAGGAGAAGGAGAAGGAGAAGGAGAAGGAGAAGGAGAAGGAGAAGGAGAAGGAGAAGGAGAAGGAGAAGGAGAAGGAGAAGGAGAAGATGAAGAATTCATGTTCTATTTCCACAGCACCTTCTGCCCCTTGCAACACTCCCATGGTCTGCAAGCACCCACCCAGAGAGCCAGGGCACGGAGGGGAAGCACAGCCTGCAGCTGGCTGCTCAGAATATTCTCCCCTTCCCTGGGAACCCTTGCAGTGAAATATGGTCATTAATCATTTTTTGGCTCTTTTTATCAGCGCTATGAATAGTCTGAAGTGAAACTATCACCTTTCACTTAGCCCTTAGAGGACTGCAGGAAAAAGATCTAAATCTTTAAAATCTATGGTATGGCAGCATTTTTTAAGCAAAGGGCTTTGGAAGCAAGTAAAAAAGAAAAGTGTTTAAGTGTGCACGAACAGAGAGAACCATTTAATTAAAAGCATGAAAGAGGACTAAAGACTACATTCGTTCCTGCTTTTTGGTAACATATGCCTATCCTATAATTGCCTGTAAATAGCCACTGCAAAAGCAACTCAGATTAGTGGGTTTCTGGATGAGGGATGGAAACTCTGACGAGTTCAACTGTCGAAATCTTACATGAACTAGTGCTGTACGGGGATGGGGGGGCAAGGAGGGAGAGTGGGGAGAAAACGGGGGCGGCGGGTAAGGGAAATAAAAAAAAATAAATTAAAAAAAAAGCTAAACCTATAGAAACTCTGGCTTGTAGGGATATTTTTCTAATTATCACCTTGGCAAGATACAGTTCCGTACCTCCAAAGCCAAGTTCTCCCTCACCAGCACGGGTTTTGTACTCTCGCAAATGTTCTCCACTTCCGTCCCTTCCTCTCTCTCTCCCTCCCTACTTTCCTCCGTCCCTCCCTCCCTCCCTCCCTTTCTCCCTCGCTTCCTCTCCGACCTTTCCACGAGTTTGTACAAATCACCCACAAAAATGTCCCCGGGTGTCGCTTCGCGGTGCTCGGAGCCGGCGGGCGAACGGGGCTGTACCAGAGATACCCGCTCCCACCGCTCGACCACGGCCCCTCCGTAGCACAGACAGCAAAAGCTGCTCTTTCTGGGCCACCCCATGTCCTCCACACAGGCTTGAAACACCTTTTTTTCCCCTGTGTATAGGTAGCCCTCTGCCAAGCTCCTCGGTAAGACGCCGCACATTTTAGGACAGAGCCGCAGAGCGGTCCGCGGGGAGAAAGGAGAGGGTCGGAGGAGGACAAGAAACAAGGGTGTGCCCATTGGGACCCCTGCAGATCCCCTCACAAGTCCGCTCACCCCAGAGCGGACATAGCTGAAGCCCGCAGAGGCGAGGTCCCCTCCAGCATCCGCCGCCGCAGAGTCTGGGTCAAGGCGGAGTGCGCCGGGCTGGGGGTCCCTTCCCCGGGAGCCACCGGCACCGGTGATCCGGAGGAGCTGGCGGAGCCGCCGGTAGCGGCGCGTTGAGGATGCGAGCGGCTCCACGGGGAGAGCGACAGCAAAGAGAGCTCCGTGCGCCCTCGGGAGGATGGGGGGCTGCGAAGGGGCGGCGTTCTGATTTCTCAGCCGTTTTGTTAATAATAACACTTTAATGCTTTGGTTACAAGCACACTCGTCCTTCACGGTGTCTTGCGCTGGGCTGATTTTATGAGGGACTGAACCGCGAGATGAGGATTTACGTTGAATAGTTATTATTGTCCAGTCTGATGTATTAAACCACGCCAGGTTTCATGGCTACATCGGCAACTCGTTTCAGGCACAAATACTGGGATGTCAAGCTGTCACAAATTCCACCCCCTTCCCTGACCTGCGTCCATGCGATTGCACTGGAACAAGGCAGATGCTCGGGAAAATATTTATTCCCGAAAATTCATCGCCCAGTCTTTCCCTTCGACCTCCGCCGACCGCGTATGAGCACCCGAAGTCGGGGAGCGCGGCACCGCCACCTCGGCTCCCCGCCGCCCTCCGGCGCTGCTGCAGCTCCCATCGGCTCCCTGCCGGCAGTCTCCGAGCCGGAGAGCCGCGTCCGCGGCGTGAGCTTTCTCCGCTTCCTGAAAGGCAGCGCCGGGGCTCTTCTGCTGTACGTGCGGCACCGGGCAGACGGGAGAGCAGCGGGGCAGGCAAAATTCCTCTGTGACATCTGACCGCGAAAATTTGGTTCTGAGTTTTCCGTTACCTGTTGACTGGGATCACGCATCTAGGGGAAGCTTTCGATATAATGCTGCTTTCACTCACTGTAAATCCCACATGTTGCAGTCAAATTCTTACCAGCTGGGAGGGCCAGAGCAGTAAAACCCAGCAATTCTGTTTCATCATAAATCAAGTTTATGAACTGTAGTACAAGGTATATAACTCTGGAAGCTGAACTTTTTGGTGGTAAATGACTGTTGAAATATTCGACTGTGACATTGTCAAATTCTCTTTTCCACCTAAAACTTGACACAAGTTAATTCTTACAGTTATCGGCGCCTCTTGCTTAATTTGAAAGAAAACCACCTGGCATAAATTGCATTAGACAAACAGAGAAAAAGGAAAAAAAAGTTCAAAAGTAAACCTCACAGTGTAGCATTTAGAATAAAACCCCCCAGGTACTGATACAGCCTACGGTTCTGATCCGCATATTTGTAATCAGATGTGTGCAGGAGCCTGCCCGCAACAGACTGTCACGCAGTGGTAGTCAAAGAGTAAGTGACCTCGTTTTAAAAGGAAATGTAAAAGTACCCATTCAAATTTCGTTTTTTAAGGACACTTTCCTCCCTCTCTATACCTGCAATAAGCACAACAAGATTGGAAGTACGCCCGCACAAGACAAATGCCATTCCAGTCTTATTTTCTCTTTGCTTTTAATTTCTTACTGATTTATTCTAGAGCTTCCTAGGAACAGAGATGCTGAAGGAATAAACTCGTGGTGTCCTCTCATTTGTGCTCGGATGCTGGTTTGCAGTTTCTTGTTCCTCCCCTAAAATTCAGATTACCAGCTACACCGAAGTTCAATGTTTCTTGTTTGGGGTTTGATTGTGCGCTAGGTAGGAAGGTTGCCCAGGAATACCTGGAGAAGGGTAGCTCAGTGCATTATTCGCTGTCAGTGTTTTCATACCTATGCTTATGATTTCTAGTCGGTTTTTGGAACGAACTGTGGCATTTAGCAAGACACCCATGATTGTTACCATTATAATCACAACCACGAACACTGCACCGACTACCAATAAAATAAATCGATCCACCAGCAGAGAACACAGTAGTACGGCAGCATAATAGAAGATTTGGGTAGACTTCTCTGACTCCCGGCAGTCAGAGTAGGGTCTCTATCAGGGCTCTTCAGCTTGTCAAAACTTGTCTAATCAAAGGAAGGAAGAAAAGAATTGGGATTTCGCCGTGTAACTTTGGAGACGGGGGACGGGTTAGGGACCGAGTTTGCTCATGCCATGCCTGTGAGGTTGCAGTGGGCATTTGGGCTAGGAAATAACGCCGGTAAGCTGTTAATTTTTCTCCACAGAAATCACCCAAAAGATCGTCGTGAGAAACAGTTGTCAAGATTTTACCCTTGGGGAAAAGAAGAAAAGAAACCACACGCCACACACCCACACACTACTGCATATAAATAGCAACCTGTTATGTGATGTGACTCCAGGGTTCTCAAAGAGGTGTCTCGTACATTTAAAACAATTTAGAGATACTGTAAAACTAATTATTGTTTGGTTTAATAATTGTTCCATTTTCACGTCCGTAGATCTGCAGCCGATATCAAGAAAGTACGGAGACGTGCTGCATCTGTCCCCGTGGGACCGGGCTTGAATTTTGCTTTGTAATGTACTTATTTTAATGTTTCTGCTTTCGAACTTCCACTCATTGTTTTTGTGCAGCTGAAAAAAGAGACAACAACAAAAAATAACCCCGAGGATGCTCTTGCTAGCATTGTCCGTGTGTGATAAACTGTATTTCCCTCCAGAGTTTGCTATCCTGACTCTTGCGTGGGGTTGCAGTGTTGCCGGCGCGGACAGCGTAGGCGAAGGCAGAGCAGAGGCAGAGGCAGCCTGCCCAGCGTGATGCTGCGCCTGCCTCGACTTGCGGGAAATGGGAGCACGGATGTGGGCAATTTACATGCTTACTTCTTTTGGAGGTCTGGAAACAGACTGTAATTTTATATATCCTTAACACTTTTATATATATGGGGTTTTTTTACAAGTATAGCCTGTCTCTCTATGAAGACAGATTTAGATTAGCTCCTAAGAATGCATAAAATCCAGGATAAATGGAAAGAAAAACTGCTATCGTTTGTAATTTCGTCATAACAGTGTAAAATAAGATCGGTAGTTTAAAATCCTCCTATTGACGTTATTTTTCGGTGTATTCTGAAGTCACTTAGGTTCCGTATGTTTGGGATTTTGCAAGGAAGTAGCAAAATTTACCTTTTTTTTTTTTTTTTTTTAAATGGAAGTGACCTCTAGCAGTGGAGTCTGCTCTGCTGGAATTAGATAAGTTACCGTTTTCCATCCTCGCTATTTTTCCTGTCACCCTTCAGACCAGTTTTGTATGATAAACCGTATTCTAGTTTAGCCTGCAGTAGTACCACACCACCTAATCTACAACAGTTCCAGAAATGTATCTTGATTTATGTTTGCAAGCGGCGCTGCCGCAGCAGTGGTGCTGCTGCTAAAGACCTCGTTTACGAAACACGCCCGCCGTGCCTCACTCTTCTTCAGGAGGAATATAGCTCCATTTTCATTTCTGCTTCACAGACGAGAGATCATAACTTTGCTTTACTTCCCCAATGGAAAAGCAACGCATCCGCCTGTTTTTTTATCGTTCAACGCCTTAATCTATCGCATAGACCATTAACACACAAATACAACCTCTTGTTTAGGAGTTTATCTGGTCCGATTAAGCCAGCAGAGTGCTGGCTGAGCCGATCCTAATGCGAGCCAGAAGAAGTAGACAGGACCAGGAGAGAGACAGAAGGCGGCCGGGAATAGCTGTATTAGATAAATGTATTAATCTGGATCCCAGCTGTATCTGCAGTGTTTTCCAAGATTCCTTTCAGAAATCATTCTTGTCGGATGTGGGTTTCCCTAATTAATCACTCATGCCGTTGTATACATTACAGCTCAAGAGTGTAATTTTAGTCAGTTGTTTTGAAGAGCGTTACTGTTCCCATCTGATCTGCATTTGTCGATTGAGCGTACAAGAAACGTAACACTTGTAGATAGGAGTCCCGATACGGGCTCCCCGCGGCACCCGGGCACCCGTCCGCCCCCGGGGCCGCCCCTCGGCGCACTGCGCTGCCCCTGCCCCGGCCGGGCTCGGGCCGCCGGAGCGGGACTCGCCGCGCCGCCCTCCCGCCGTGCCTTCCGCGGGCCGCCCGGGGCCGATGCCGGGGCCGCTCGGGTGCGAGAGCCGAAGCCGCCGAGCCCCGCGGCCACCCGGGCCCCAACAGCGCCCGCGGGCGGAGCCGTCCCGGGGCGCGGCCTCCAGCGCCCCGCCCGCCGGGGGAGGGCCTGAGGCGGGGCCGCCCGGCCTCTCCGCTCCCGGCCCGCCCGGGCCCGCCCCGCCGCGCCGCGGGTGCCTGGGGACGTCTCGCTTCATCTGTCACCAGCTCTGTTCGCCTGCCCAGCTGTCAAAACAGGGGGTGTCTTTTTCATTCCAGCTCACAAAGTACCAAAGGGGAAAAGGGCTTTAATGCCTGTGTTTGGACACAAGCAATTATCCCTAATTATTGTTTTTCTTTTGAGCCTTCCCGTCCTGCTGGAGAGCCAGCAGATGAGCATGCCCTAATCCTCCCCAGTCGGTTGATCTCAGTGGGTTTTGCGGGACAAACCGGGAGAGAAGGCTCCGTAGCTTTCATCTCGATGTGAGTTTTGAACTGATTGAAACTCATTGCGATGGAAGAATTAACCTCGGAGCCCAGGCTTTCAATGGCCCCTGATAAGAGATTATACGTGTTGATGGCAAGCTTTTCTTGGCAAAATGTTTTCAAAGGACTCGGAGCTGTTAAATCAAAGCCCTATTGAATTCCTGGTCGGCCCCGTAGAGCTCTCCCTCCTTCTTCATTCCCCGGTACTGTGTGTTGGTAATTACTGGCAGGGGTGGGAGAAGAAAAACAGAAAATCCCCTCGGAGGTACACACACATGCGCACAAGAGTGATGAGCAACATCAGACAGAGAACTACGAGGAAGACACAAGAAAATTTCTTAATTCCGTGGAGGAGAATTCCATAAACAGCCAGGCCAGTGCAAAATTGATCCTTTTCTGCTGCAGCCTCCTGTCATATGTCTGCCCCTTCATTTCGTGAGGTTGCAATAGCATTCCAAGGAATCATGCTTCCATGTTATTTCCTCAACAATTCATCCTCTTACATGCATGAAAAAGAATTATGAAGTAGGAAAACCACACAAAAGCTGGAAGCTATGGGGATCTTTCAGCCACAAGTACGTGTGGATGTAAGAAAAGCTAGGTAATATTTAAGAAAAGCAAAAATCATAATGAGATCTTTTTAAAGAAGGGATACTTATTCTTCAAGTTTGCTTCTTCTTCACCTGTCCAAAGTGTGTGTCCTGGACTCTGGAATTACACATATTGGTAAAGAATCACCATATTTATGAAATCTGGGTCATATTTTGGTAAATACTCTCCCTTCCACTGTCTCCAGAATGGGAACTTCGAACAACCCTGCATGCCAAACCAAAAGTTGTCTGCTTCCACCATTCTCATGACTTAGGGAATCTTTGTTTGATGCACCCTGGATTTCGTAAAGGAATGTGTGTTTGTTCAAAGGCAGTTCTGGGGTAATGGATGTGATTCTTATTTTAACAGTGGAAGACTGAGGTCTAACAGAAGAAAATCTTTGAGGAAATAGAGGAGAAGATAAGCATTTTCCATTGGAAAGTCAATCCACTTAAAGATAAATGCTGACAAGGCACCCACTGCAGAAAAGTGTTGAGCTGGAGAAAGAAATCTGCTGTCAATCAAGGAGACAGGTTTGGGTGGGCCAAATCTTGTTTATTTATTATGTAGGGCCATGGGACAGTGTTACTAAAATGATGTGCGGATTGGATGATGAGAAACAGAAAACATTGATATCCAAGACCAGAAACATATGAATAAAAGAATTTTAGGAGTGCTACTGACAGTAAAATATTACCTTCTCCAGTATGTTAGCCTGCAGTGGTAATGAAGAGGCAGTGAAGGTAGTGGCAATGTGGAGATAGACAAACAGCTTAATGGATAAGATATCTGGAAACTGCCTTAGAGGGAAAGAGATCAGCACGGCCAGGAGCTGGAGACCTGTAAATCTAGACAACAACCTATGGAGGTATTACAGCCAGCTGCCTCAGCTGATCCTCCAGCTGGAGGAGGAGGCCTAGGTTCAGTGCTATTCAAAGTGTGTGCTGCATGCTGGTAGTCATACTACCCAGACTGGCAGTTTTTAAAACTGACTGTTTATTGCATTTGCTTTTTCTCTCCAATAATACTCCATACGTTTAGAGCTCTATGTTTAAAAGCTTTTCTTGTGAGGGAACATTTTCGAGTTTAGAATGCTCTACTGAATACTGGTATGCCTTGTCTTCCCAGCTCCTGATCCAAGCTCTAGCCAAAGTAATTTACTGAAACCTCCATAACCTTGAGCTCAGCCCTTTATAGTGCCTGTCAGTATTTGCCAGAACACAAACATGCAATCCTTTTTTTTCCTTCATTTAGAAGCTTAAGCTATAATAGTTAAATATTATGATTAAACTGCAGTGGCCTGCGCATAGGCAGGACAAATGCCAGATCAATAATCTTTGCTTTTAATGTGGCAATAAATTGCCACAAAAATCCAAGTTTTTGGGTTCCCTTCAGCTTGTATTTTATCATGGAAGTTTCTTGCCAGCAGATCTTTTAGTGGGAGTCTTGATAGTAATTGCAAAATAGACTTTTAAGTTGAAAATTTGTAGGGTTTATTTTCTTGTTTGTTTGCTTTTGTCAAACAGCATCTCAACAACAACTGAAATTACAGAATGAAAATTTTGGCTTATTCACTTCTTACTGTTGGCTGGGCCTGTGATTATTGTGGGGATTCTGGGAAGAATAATAACAGCTTTACTTGTTTTGGTTGTTGGACTGTTCTGCCTCGGGATCCTAGAGAGTTCATAGGCTGTGCAGGATCTTAGAGAACCTATACATTGCAAAGAGTTTATTCTTATTTGGTGAAGTGCCTAAATCATCACTAAACCATTGCAAAGCTTGTTGGGAAGAATGTACTTGCAGAGTTTATACTCTTCATAGAAGCAAGCAAATGCAATGTGGATTTTACAGCAGCCATAGGATGAAAGAAATCTGAAATAGAAGAGAAGAGAGACCTGTAATAGAATAGATAGAGTAGCTGTATAAATATTTGGCAACTCTGAAGAGACATCTGAGGCTAAGGCTGTTTCACTGCTACTTCAGCAATGCCTGCAAGTCCCAAATAGTTAAAAAGTTTGCCACCTAAAATAGTGTGTGTCTAGCTTGTAAAGTTGAAGATTTGGTTTCAGCCCCAAAGACTTTAAAATTTATATACTCAGTGAAAAGCAGCACTTGGATCCAACAAGCAGATGGTAGTAATGTGGTATAACAACAACACCCTTATTAGCAGCTGCAGCACACCAGCTCACAGACCAACATCCCAGACAGTTGTAGTCTCTGTCACCAAAGGAGAAAGACCGACAGCCTCTAATACAATAACAGAGCTTCTGAGGTTCTTGGGATCAGGAAGGTGTTTTGATTTGGTAGCTTACATGGTCTTGGCACATTGGAAGAATTTTGGCCTCTAACAGCCTCTGACCAAGTTCTTGATACAAAAATAAGTAACTTTACCATTTGTAGTTCTCCATCCCATTCATGCCAGGACTTCCAGTGTCTCAGCTGTGACTCTCTGGACTCAGCAAAAGAGTCCTTGTTCCCTAGAGCAAGGAGGCCATATTAATATTTTCTATTGAGATATTTCATGTACAAACTCCACATGTTGCAGGACCACTACTGGTCATACAGACTGATTAACCAACCCAGAGAGAGAGGGTTGCTATATCTAGTTGCTCTACTCGTACAGTTTTGCCATCTAACCACATACAAATAGCTACACAATACAGTCCCCTCCACTGCATTTCTCTTTGCCATAGCTCAGTAAATGTTCCATTCTTCAAAGCAATAGCTAGACCATCTAGAATTAAACTTCAGTTGTTGCTCAGCAGCAACAAAGGGGGGATCTTATATGAAAGTACTGTGTAGGTCAAATACCACCCCTTATTCTTTCCACATGCTACTTTCTTTTGAACACTTCTTTTGGTCTCTGTGATTGTTTCCAACATTTATTATCATTGAAGGACAGAAAATAGTGGGAATACTTACCACACGCCCTGTGCCAAGTACTTAATATATGATATTACATGGAGAGAGAGCAATATTTGTAGATGGAATCTATTGCCAAGCATTAAATCATTTTTAGCTCAAAGTGAATCCTGATTTTCAACTTCCACTTGTTTTCTAATAATAATGGTTTTTTTAAAGTAAAAGACAAATTTTATCCTTATTTAGCAAAAATTTACCTAGGTAAGATATTTGTATTTCTGTATATCTTGATATAACGTAGCAGAATTTTGAAAAAAATTAGCCCGTCTGCAAACACTTAAAAGAAGAACCATTCTTTGTGGCTTATGAAATCCAAAAGAAAAAATATTCTAGCTGTAGCAGGTGCCACAAACCACAGAGAAGAAACTACAAAGAATAATTAGATGCAAATATATCAAGGGAAAGAAATTCTAGCCAGTAGAATTTAATGAAATAAAAACAATAGAAAGGTAAGTTAAGACACACAACAATGGGCTCAGACATGACTCAGTTGTTAAGAGATGCTTTGCTGACATGGTGTTAGGTACTTAGTTCATTCTGGCACACTCTCCACAAGATACCTGTCTAAGACGCAGAGTAATACGTAAAAAAATCTGGTATTCTTCACAGAGGAAAAAGCTTGGATTAACTCCATTTTGCTACTGCACTTTCTATAACCATATCAGAAGGGAATCTTAGTACAGAATATTTTGCTTAATGTCCCTTACATATAGATTAGTAAATCCATTATACTATTTAAATCAGTATGTTTACCAAATGTTTCACTTATTATTCTGCTCTTGTTCTGTTTGAAATAGTACATTTTTAAAAATAACTAAATATATGGTTCATAAAAATAAAGTCTCTTCCCCTTGCACATTCTGAAGAATGTTACTGGTCATTTCCCAGTACAAAGCTATGTACTTGTGCAAGACTATGATCTTGGCCAAAGCCTGCCTTTTACCCCAAATGCGATACCATAGCTTGCCTGTGCAGATTCCCCAGACACCCCTGTATGTTCAGCTGCAGAATTCATATCCACTCACAGCCTTCATTTCAGCTGCAAACATACTGTCTCTACTGGCCGTACATGAATGGACATAGATACGAGCAGGGACACAGGTTTAAAGGATTTATTTTAAGTTTTGAATAGTTTGTCACCTTGAGGGTTTCAGCTTGTTTAGAGGTTCATTCTGACCCCTTCAGTGACTCACAGTGATAAACAGCCTTTTGCTTTTTAAAGCTTGGGCAGATGACAAGCACTTTCAGATTAAACACCAGGACTGTAGGAGACATTTTTCCCCTGTTTTTGTTTGGTTGGTATTTTCTAGTTGTTGTGGGTTTGGGTTGGTTTTGTTTTCTCTTGCTTGTTTGGTTGTTTTGGTTTGGGATTTTTTTGAATGCGTGTCCTATGTATTGTACTGTTTGCCTGAATTCTGACAATTTTTTTCTGTTCTTTCGTTTTGATAGCACACCTTTCTCTCCTCTCACCACATCCACAAAATACACCTGTGCAGATTTCCCTGGACACATGTGAGAGCAGAATGGGATGCAAGGGCCATCCAAGCATCAGTGGCTTGAGAAAGGAGTGGCAGCAAGGGCTGAGTGTTTGGCTGAATGACAGCAAGTGTTGCTGAAATTTAGTCTTCTGTAGCTATCTGGGTTAGGCAAAGAAATGCATGCAAATATCCTGGTGCAGCTTTGAAATCAGGACAATGCCTGCATGAGGGCTTCCACACCCACAGAAATGAGAACTTAGAAACACAGGAGGAGATCATAGACATCAAACGCTCTCTGATTTAGCAGTGGAAGTGTGTGAGGTGTCCTCCTGCAAAGGAAGGGGAGGCAGAGACAGTGTATATTGGACTGACCACAACCCCCAACCCTCATTCCTCTGCACTGCTGGTGAGGAGGAGGGAGAGAATTTGGGACTGAAGTTCAGTCCAGGAAGCAGTGAAGGATGGGGGAAGACATTTTAAGGTTTGGTTTTATTTCTCATTATCCAACTCTGGTTTAATTGGTAATACATTAATTTCCCCTAGTCAAGTGTGTTTTGCCCATGACAGTGATTGGTGAGTGTCCTTATCTCAGTTTTTGAGCCTTTTGTTATACTCTGTCTCCCCTGTCCAGCTGAGGACGGGAGTGATAGGGCAGCTTTGGTGGGAACTGGTGTCCAGCCAGAGTCAAGTCTCCACAGTTGTGTTTCATTCACCTCTAGGTGAGAGAACGCTTTTTGTGTTTACAAAAATAAATGCTCAAATGCATGGATAACAAAGTTTTAAGACTTCAAAATCAGTGTGAATTGACCTAGAGGAGCAGAAAAGCAAAATTTTTCTTGGTAGACAATAAGAAGTGATTCACACAATTGTCTAATTAAAATCTTTCTGTCTTCAACTTCAGTTTTCAACAGATGGTTTTGTAGAAGTGTGACAAAGGAACACTGACATATAGCTAACTGCATTAATAATTTTAAAAAGTAATTAATATGATACATTTTGCTCTTTTATCTCAAACCTATTGGATTTACTTTAGCAGATGTCAGCATCTTAAATGCAGTTGGAGCCTGTATTCTGAAATAATTGTTGAACATGAAGTCATTTATGATCAGCTGCAGTGATGATGTGCTGGATATTATAACCTAGAAAGCAGAGTACTACAGGCACGCTCAGTCTACAGATGTTGCTGTGTTAGTTTTTGGTGTCCTGGAAAAAAGTATTCAAAGATATTGAAACCAGCTGTTTCTCCTGTTAGTGCACCGGATGCCTATCTTCCTGTTCTATATATCAAAATATCAGTGTCAAAATTTACTATTACTGCATGAACTGGAGAGACTTTGATCTAGAGATAAGATGGTTCAGTCAATATTATGTAACAGCTGCCCTGAGTATATTTAAAAGCAAAATTTGAAAAAAATTTTTTATTATTATTTTCTTACAATATGATAAGCATGAATTAAAGTGAAATAAAGTAAGTGGTAGGACCGTCACAAAATAATTTTTAATCAGCAAATTATTTTGAAATTAAATACAAAATGCATTTTCAGAAACAATTTTAGTTTAAATATTTTTACATTTTGTATTCTCAGGAAATTCACAGTCTGTATTTTTTTCTAATTCCATGGAAACAAAATTCCAAATTTTACTACAATCTGTAAAGTAAAAGAGAATTCAGACTGCTGACAGGCATAAAATGTTGCTCGGACCACGGGAAAACTTTAAGACAAGTAATAAAAGTAAGATGTAAGATAGAGAAAATGTAAGGAACTTTCAAAATGCATCTGTGAAATGACAAGGGATGCTATGACTAATGGTAGCATAACTGAACAAAGGGAGGAGGGGAAACAGCATGGAGAATAGGGAGGGAGAAGGTGACACCTAAAGGTCTATATGTTGTCACAGAAGAGGGTATACAGCATTTATTTGAGAATTAAAGGAAAATTTCATACACCTGTATGTCTTTGGCAGATCGTGAGAGGTGGCTTAAAACAATTAGTGAACTTTTTGATTCTTTTCTGGGAATAATCATGAACGTGTTGGTCACAAATGTGCTTGTTTGACAAACTGCATAAACACATTTGTCAAGGACTCATCTCCCAGATGTCCTCAATTCTGCATGCAGGCAGCAAAAGCAATTGACAACCTCCCTTGGGTCAAAAAAAGGCCCATTAGAAGCATTGCTCTCCTACCCATCTGCTGAAACCGTTATTGAGGCAGCTAATTATGTTCACTCTTTCATTTCCAGAATCAAATATACCTCTCAGTCTCTGTACCATTGATTGAATTAACTGGAAATATTTGCAGGAATCATGGACAGTGAACTTTACTTCACCCTGAAGACACGGATAAAGGTCCTTCCACTTTTTTTTTTTTTTACTTTGTAAATGTGTTTAGAACAGAAAGAGTGAACAGGGATAATTCAAAAAAAGAAAAGCTATTTTTGCATATATTGCATTGCCTGTCATGGACAGAAAATCTGACTTGGCCTAAATTCAGGAAAATCTAGGACTTCTCAGGATTTTGTCCTAACCATTCTCATGTTCTTCTTAATCATAAAATCAGATATCTGGCATACTTCTTTCATGATATACAGTCATGAATGTTGGTCATGAGATGGTTATCGAGGTACATTCTATTGGATCATCAATATAGGCCTATTTAATATTTTCTCTTCTTGTTTAGCACCATATTGCTGCAGCAGACCACAGCAACAGGGAGCTCACTGCTTTGCAAGAGGAAAGTGTTCCAGAAATGTGCGAGTGATTTCTCTAGAGTGGGACACTGGTGGTGAACAGCAGTGTGTGCTGGGAAAGCATTGCTGAAGGCCTGGAGTGGCCACAAGTGAGCACAGAAGAGTAGCGGAGAAGATGTATCACTGACAGTGGGCTATTGGATGAAACTTAAACCATCAACAAGCACTTTTACTGGTATTGTACGTATCAACCTTCATGACCAACACAGGCTTTATCAGGAAGAAACTGGTTGACTGGCATACCTGACTCCACACTAGAAATAATTTCCCTTAGTTACCAAAACACTGCTTGCATATTTTCCAAAATGCAACTTTGAAAAGACAGCAAGTCCTTAAATAGTTTAATCCAGGAGAGATTAGCGCTAACATAGTTAGTTTTGCTCATTGGAAGCTGTCCTACAGAGTCCGGAACGTATATTCAGAGACATTATTTGTGAGAAATACATTTGTCAGCTTTTCTCATATCATTTATCGCTGTTCTTAGCCAAAGGAATATAAGCCATGAAAAGTAGCATGAATTTTCTTATCTTTTGTTCTTTGGGCCCCTTTTCAGTATGAGCAATTTCAGCTCCATTGGAAATGCTCAATTGGAGATGATACGAAATCAGAAAATTTCCAAAGTCATTGTCATTAGAAAGGGTCTTAAACCAGAAGAGTATTTTCAGATACAACTCCTCCCTTTCCCTGCAAGATGTTCTTAGATTAGATTCATAAAGCTGTTTACTTTCTTTTTATTGTCACTTCCTTATTTTGACTGACTGTTTTGTTTTATATTATCTGATGGTTATTTTACTAAGTTAAATTAAAAGTTTAAATTAAAATTAAGTGTTATGTATGATGTTCTTGAAATTCAAGGGAAAACTTTAAACGATCCTTGGGAATGCCATTGAATCACAGAATGGTTTGGCAGAAGGGACCTCAAAGATCATCTAGTTTCAAGCCCCCTGCCATGCGCAGAGACACCTTTCATTAGGCAAGTTTGTTCAGAGCCCCATTCAGCCTAACCTTGAACACTTCCTCAGATGGAACATCCACAGCTTGTCTGAGCAACCTGTTCAGCACCTCGTCATCTTCATGGTAAAGAATTTTTTCCTAGTATCTGATCTAAACCTACTTTCTTTGCGTTTGAATCCATTGCCTCTTGTCCTGTCTCTACATGCACTTATAAAAAGTCTCTGTGTTTCTTGTAGAGTCCCATCAAGCACTGGATGGATGGCCGCAGTTAGGTCACTCCAAGGCCTGAACAATCCCAGTTATTCTAACCTTTCCACATAGGAGAGGTGCTGTATCTCAGTGCTACTGCATTGTGTCAGTATTAACCATTCAGACCCTTAGGGTGTTGCAAAGTTTCTTATTTTGAGCCACGTGACCAAAGCCTTGCTTATGATGGCACTGCTTCACTTAGGGAAGACTCCAGGCTAGGAATACAGGAGAAATACATTTCATATGAAAAGCTTGTGTAATCTCCCCCTGGATTTTCGGACATCACCTCTGATGTTCTGCAATCTGAAATTCTTAGTTGCATACAAGACATGCTCACAGTAAGACAGTAGAAATTCATTGAATCCCATGGGAACAACATAGTTAAGCATCTAAGTACCTTTAAAGTTAAGAGAAGAAAACTGCAACTCATGTTCTGTGCAGTACGTAAGAGACGTAGTTAATAGTACAAACGTATTTTCTTTGCTTATCTTCTGGTAGATGTGTGTGTTATCAGCTGTGAAATTGGTTACAGTGCTGGAAACAATCCCTTTCAGCACAGGCTTTGTATCCTTGTTCTTTCCATGGGAATTTTGAAACTGCTGGCAGGGTATTTGTTATACTTTGCTGACACACCAGTAAAAATACATATAAAACTGTTTCAGAGTTTTAGGTCAAATTTTTGCTCTTCACTATGCTAATATTAATACAGAGAAAAGCTACTGCATTTCTACTTGTGTAACCAAAACAGAGCATTGCCTTAAGGAACATGAGTGCAAATGGCAAGGTATTAAAAACACAGATGCAGAGAGAGAGGTCCATGTGTGGAAATGGTTTATATTAAGAAGCAGTTGCTGAAACAAATGAGAATTTTGCCCATGCAAGGCTGACTTGATTCTGTATTTTTCTTTGTGACTTGTTGTTTTAGAGACATCTATAATTAAGACAATTTGTTCTGCCTAGTCATGACTGCTTCAGATCACTTCTCATCTCCTCAGCACTCTTTTGGTATTTTTCTGGACTGATGCTGAACCAAACTTCCAATTCTAGTTTTCCGTATATTCAACCAGTGTTGACAGTAGAGCTGTGATTGTTAGTATCTTCAGAGCATCACTTCCAGTTAACCACAAATGTTAATTGTGACAACTGGCTGCATAGGATATATAAACCTTTCCATTTCCTTGCGCACGAAGAACTTGCTAAATTCTCTGCACAAACTTTAAGTGTGTCATTGTAATACCTGAAGGAATTTCTGAGGAGAAAAGTTCAGTGAAAAACAAATTCAGGCCTGCTCATGCTGAACAGAGATGAAAGAAAATATTAACCGTGATTGAAAGAAAGTGATTTCTGTTTTATATTGCCTCCTGAGCAACTTTGGCATCAAGCTTCAGCATTTCAAATAATAAGATAATAATAGGTGAATAATACTGCAATAATAGATTAGTACTCTAGCAATAGGTGAATAATAATCTTATTTTTTCATTATCTTTCTCAGGTGTAGATCTTGGACACTATGGTCAGAACTTCAGTTTGCTTTATCAAAATATTCCTCAAGATCAAGGCTGACTGTGGAAAAAGGTGTCAGTCATGGAGTCAATACTGAATTGTAAGAAGCAATCATAATAATACTAAATTTGGTACTTCTTGAATGTTTTATTTTTATGAAATTGTTTTCACATACCTTAAATACTAAGAGAATAATACAATTACTTTGAAGATTAATTCTGCTCTTCTGCCAGTCACAAGACTCTGTGCTATTTCCAATGGCTCAGCCACATTTTCGCTTCTGAATTAGTAGAAGTCACCTCATGACTTATATGTCTGAAGATTATAACTGCTAATGTATTTTGCATTGAAAGATGCAATCGTGCCTATGGAGTAGGTGTATCTCTTGTTATTTTTTACCACCAGGCTGAGTTTGGGTGGCCCTTAGGGATTGTGTGTGTAAGCAAGTGGACACACGAAATTGGCAGAGCCCTTGGGCGTGTGCCGGGAATCTCCATCTTGACTTGCTGCTAATACTCTCTAAAATCGGAAGCGATGTTGCATTTGTTCCAAAATCCTGCAGACAGCAGGGAATATTATTTTATGCATAGTAATCCAGCATAAATGTAGTGGATTTTTCTTGGTGAATATGAAGAGGAGGCAAGTCCTGAAAGAAAATGTATGGCTTCTCATTTAGCTTTGTGTTTTGTTGTCTATGCCTGAATTTGTCTGAGCCTGGAAAAACCATGAAGCATTCCTAAATCATGCTGAGTCCTCATAATATTCTAGCAGACAGCATAAGCACAGTGTAAGTGCGGGCTCCTGCCAAAGACTGTGGCCCACAAGACAAGTGATTTCTTGCTGTCCCAGGTCATGGCAATGTCTCAGTGGCAGATGGGGTACATGGAGGTAATGTGGCTGGGCAGACACTTCAGAGGCTCATCCACACTGCAGGAGAGCATATTCCAGAGAATGTTTAAATACTTGGTATGCACATGAGATTTTCCCAGAGAAAACTAGATGAATGGCCTCAAACTGCTCAAAAAGCGCAGCGGGTAAGCAGTGGTGGACAGATGGAGAACTTAGCTTCAAAGCCACTTGGCATTGCAAGGTAGATATTATCACTGCAAGATTAATATTTGCTTAAAAATAGCACTGTTTTGAGCAAATTATAAATCTTGCAATAATATACTGCCTTCAAAGGGGGCGCAGTTATTTGTTTTGCCAATTTGTACTGTTCTTCTCTTTGACATCTGTATTTTTAAATAATTTGAGCAAGCAACCCAAAACCTCTCACTCATAATCACGGAAGAAACAGTAGTCTTCTGAGTTCCAGACGTATGCTTTGGTGTAAGCTCTGAGTGTGCATAATTATTTATTATCATAAATGGCAACGTCTACTAGCATATGCAGAATTGCTTATAACTTAGTAGATTCGTTAAAGCTGATGCTTTTTCATGCAAATGTATTTTGAGCATGTCTCTTAGTGTGGCGCCAGAAGTGAAACAAATTTCACTGCTCAACTTCTTTGCTGTGGCTGACTGAATGACTGCAGGCATGGCTGTGAGCAATACTTAGTTCTCTGGTGCAATATGTATATATGGCTTATTCTTGAAAAATTAACTTTTTCCAGGGAAGCATGGAAAACAGCGCAAAATAGATGAAGGAAGGACAGTTATCAGGGCGCCACAGTGAGTATAGAACTTATGGCAAAGGATGCTTTTTGACATCTGTCTTTAGAGCTAAATTAATGAAAGATCAAAAAAAAATCTTAAATAGTTTGGAAAAGTAGTAAGTACCTAAGAGAAATGCCATGTTTCTTATTACATCCACTGGCAATACAACTGAAATGAAACCAAAGAATCATGTTTCTCTTAAAGTTTGGAAGATGTACAGATGAATTTCTCATATACCGTGAAGTGCTAAGAATCAGTAACCCCACAGCTACCAAGCTGATACTGTGGTGGCATTGGCACTGACTCTGTCACATCAGTGGTATTGAGCAGCAAACAGACAAATAAGCCTAGGACAGAACTGGCTGAAACAACAGATGATTCACATGAGATCAAGTAAAGATGTAAACACAGACTGAAACAAACCAGAGCAGCTTTTGTGCACAAAAGGATAAGCAATATAGAAATTATGGGAGAGCATTTGATGTTGTCTTCTTTCATGATCTTGTGTCCAGAAAAGAAATCACTGTGCAAAAATATACATGTAACGCTAGAACCGTTCCCATCTAAGTGGATGGTGAGACTGACAATCTCTTTGGCGGGTTTGCCTTCACTAACGCTTGCTAGGAGATTCCCTGCAAAATGAAAATTAAATATTATGTAAAATTTCAGCCATGACCAAGGCAAGTAGCTCAGAACTGTAGTGCAGTGAGCTTTAATTAAGAGTAACTGCAGGAAGAATTTGCAAGAGAAGCTGGTAAGATGCTCTGGACAAACATTATTTAATGGTGTTTGAGGGTGAGTGTTTTGGGCTGATATCACTGATAGATCTAGACAAAAGCAGGTCTCAGAGAGGATATCTTCAGAGCACAGCTGGGAAGCACAGACACGACCTTGAAGGCAAGGAATGGAGTGAATGGAATAAAGCACTGTGAACAACGCAACATAATGGTAATATCATGCCTTGCACAATTCCATCTTCTTGTACTCAATGTAGGAAGAGACACTTCATTTATATGAAGATGCTTTTAGAGGCAATCCCTACCTGCTTGAAGAGCAAGGTCTGAGTTTAAACTAATACAATTGCTACCAATGAGTAACAATTCCCTTCAAGAGGAAAACTTAAAAAACCCCCAAACTTGAGAACCATGCAGAGATGAGGAATTTTAAATTAAGTTATACAAATGGATGAACAATATGGTAGCTATTAAAAACCAGACAAACCATACATGTGTATTGTTCAGATCTAAAATAAAATTGCATGGTGTGGAAGAGAGAGAATTGCCCTGTAATTACACTGATAATTGAATGTGTTCAGCTTCAAATAGGAGAAGAGATGTGTACTAGTTTTGTAAATCAAGTACACATATTCCTGCCTTTGTGTAGTTCATTTTCATGTTAACTATTTATTGGTACTAAAATTGTGCAGCCATGTTCATGAATTGTAGGTTAAGCAAAGTTGCAAACTGTTTCCTGAACACATCTGCTGAACAGCTTACGTTATCCAGCTCCAAAGCAAAAAAAAAAAAAAACCAAAAACCAAAAACCAAAAACAAAACCCAAAAAGTGTGTATTGTGCCTTTCTACTGTGTGTACCATTTTTAAAGGAAGAAACATGTACAAAAGAAGGAACTAAAGTTGCCATAACATCCCTTTGTATGTTAGTGGCTGAGGGAGTGTGCACTGCTCTGTGGGATCCTAAGTGTGTGCATGGAGCATCAGAGACATGGATATGTTCCATGACTTTTTGCATGGCATGGATGAAGAGAAATCACCAAAGGCAGGGCAAGGCAAGGCAAGGCAAGGTAAGGCATTTTTTTCATGGTTCCAGAAGCTTGTTTCCCCAGCACTGTGAATCAGAGACCCCCAGTGGAAGTCGAGGCGCAGTGTCTGTAGAGAGTGAGGCATTGCGGGGAGCTGAGCCACAATGACACACATGCTGAGGAGGTCCTTACAGAGAGGCCACGAGCATCTAGTGTGGAGCACAGCCATGTCTAAGCTGCTGTTCCTTGCTGGAGCACAGCACTTTCATTACTTGGGATTTGGCCCAAACTGGGCCAGGGTCCTGCTCTTTAAAACACAACCACCAAAGCTATTGCTTGCTATCTTTTGCTAGCCTTCAAATCTGTTCATCAAAACATAGAATGAGATACTCATGTACTGCCTGTGAAGAGAGAGGCCCATTTCTCAGACGTCGGTGCAGAGAAGTGTCATAACCTCTGCTGCAGAAGCATACAGCCTGCATAGCCACCGTGTAGCCCTCCTATAGCCAGAACCATGAGACTCCATGCACACTGGCAACCGGACATGGACAAGTTTTTGATGTGTAAGTTGGTATGCAATAACTCAAAGCTTAGAAAAACTTTGCAGCTACTGAAGTGGGGTTTTTCTGGATTATTTTCTTGGATCTGAGTACTTCCAAAGAGTGTTTTTACACGGCAAAGTAACCTTTCTAACTCCTTCCCCTTAGCACCTCCAGCTCTACATGCACTGTCTCTTGGAGGTCAGCCAGAACAACAACACAAAACCCATGTGTTTTCTGATCAAGGTACTACACCCATAATCTCACTTATGAGACTCAAGGATCTCCACTCTTTCTCATCCAGTAATACCTCCACATTTGGATGATGTTATTCTACAGGGGCTTTTCTGCCAAAATGTTCTCCCTAGCTTGCTTCCCTAGGAAATTTTCTTGTGAGGAGGAACCCCTTGCCCCATCTGCTGGGAGGTGACAATGACATTCTAATTTCACATTTAAAGGCATGATGTAGGCTATAGTCACGTAACTTTATTACTTGCTTAATGTGAAAACAACCTAAAAAAATATTTCATTCTACTCACTTGTGGCTTCTCCATCTGGAGGGCATTGAGCTAGTCTCAGAGAGGGCTCTGACAAGCATACTGCGTGGATCAGATCCCTGCCTGTGTCAGTGGGATGCACACACTATCCCTCATTGATTCTACTGGCATTTTTAGTACAGCACCAAGGAGGAACTATGCTCTTCCATTAACTGACATTCCCATATGAACCAGGATATCCCAGTGTTTAGAATTTGTAAACTGATTAAAACCAAAACCAGATCACATGCTGCCAAGTTATACTGCCTCCTTGCAGGCTGACAGTGTTTTAGAGCTGTGTGTTTAAGCCCTAGGAAAAGTGGCAGCTATTGTGATGTGTATTTCAACCAAAGTAAATAAGGCAGCAAAGAGGAAGGGGCAATTTTAGATGACTAATGGAGAGAGCTCTGCAAGGAGAGCATGTGCCACTTAGCGAGGCCTGGGGCTCTCATGGCCCCAGGGGAGGCTCTGCTGCTGCTTTAGTGCTGTGCATCAGGGCACTCCCACTGATGCATGACTGGCTGCATCATGACAAAAGGTGCATCATGGGAACCTGAGTGGGTCTCCTCTCAGCTGACTTTGAATGCCTCCCAGACAGACATCTGCATCCAAACTGGACATCTAGACTCCTTTATGGTCAACTAAAGCTTCTGGAGAAGATGTTATTTCACTGATTTTAGGTCAGTGAGATGAATTTCATTCAGAAAATATCCTTGATCTTCTTTTTCCCCACTACTGTAAAGGAAATACATCATACATCGCTTGATGTATGAAGTATTTTTATACAACAAAGGAGGCTTACCCTCAACAGATGTGTTTTCATGTTAGGGCAGCATGTGCACTAAGGGGCAGAGAATTTGGAGTTTACCAGAATTACCTGCATGCATGCACCTCACCCAACAGCCAAACTGTTAGCACTAACTTTATTTCCAGATCACAGAATATTCTGAGTTAGAAGGCGCTTACAAAGATCAATCTCACTCTCAAGTGAATGGTCCATACAGGCATTGAACCCACAACCCTGGTGTTATTAACACCATGCTCTGATCAACTGAGCACTCCCAGGGACAATTCCAAGTAGCAGGCCATTCCCAAAACTTCCTTCACCTTGATTTGGAGTGGGGATTGAACTAAGCTCTCCCACATCCCAGGAGAGTAGATCCACTGCCAATCTGTTGGATAATTGCGCTGCCTCGCTCCCATTGAAGCTGTTCTCTATGAATAATTAACTAGTTGTTGCAGCAGTGGTTTGAACCTGACTTGCCCACTTCCCAGATGAGCATGCTAACTAGCAGGCTGAAGAATCACTCCCTTACATTTCCCACTCCCCTGTGTGGCTCACTGAACACTTAATTATTTATATGAAGGGATTTAGGAAGCTTAAAGTGAAGAAAGGCTCATCTGGGGATGGCCTGGGAATGGGAGAACTGAATCCAACTCCTTGCTCTGAATCAAGCCAATAGAGAATTTGAAAGTTGGTCTCTGTCTTCAGGTAAGCTCTTGCTCTTGGGACCATTAAGTCTAGTTGTGCATGCAACAGGGCACAAGGAAAGACCTTCCTCCTTGAAATATTGTAGCAATGAAGCCTCACTCTCTTCTTCCAGAAAAGGGGCAGTAGTCACAAATCCCTGCTGCATGTAGCTGGGAGTCATGCGCCTGCATACCTTAGACAGTGCTGTCCCCAGCATTTCCCACCAGGAAAGTGTTTCTCTTATATAAGAAACCTTTCCTATGGTGTGTATAGGAAGTGAGAAGGGGTCCCCAAAGGGACCATAAGCCTCAGTGTTACACCTTTGTCATCTCTATCCTTGTTCTTCTTATTCTATAAATCGACCACAGGGGCTTCAGAAAATTATAACTGAGTCTTTAGATGCTGCCATTACATTTAATACCTGATGTGAGCTTGAATCCTTCATCTGAATCAGTGTTTTTTGGCTGTATCTGTACTGCCCAGGCTTCTGCATTTCTTTCAGAAGAAAGTTTTTGCATCAAGAATTGCATATAAGGGTGGGATGCCAGTGTACATGGAGTACTTCTGCCACTTGGTGCCTTTTTTCATAGGAGTGAGGGATCACAGGCAAGCACAGTGCCCCTGTGCACACTGACAGTGCGTGGGTGTGATCCAATGAGAAATCAGGCATTACAGCCATGCAGGAGGCAGGGACACCAGTCTGACGTGTTGTCACACTGTTTCCAAATGCAATGACGTGACATTTATTAGAAAAACCAATGTACTACAGAATCTTTCCTGTTTTATGGGTAATCAAGGGGAAAAAAGCATTTCTGTTGATATTTTCATGTTTTATAAAGACAGCTGAAGTTCAGAAAGAGGAGGAATTTTACCTGAAACCACATTATTAACCAAATTAGGACTAATAAGTGTTGTAAGTCCATCCCATTAGAACTGTCTCAGCCAGTAAAGATATGAGGGGAGACCAGTATGTGCTTCCGCTTGTTAAGTCTGTGGGTCTCAAGGTACTGCACAGCATAATGCCTTTACCTCTCTGACCCAGAAATGTTGCTTCATCATGTGATTGTGCAGCAGAGTGAAGGGGGCAACAGTCTGCCTGGGCACGTAGATTCACCTGATGCAGAAAATCCAGCTTTCTGTGTTAATGGCTCTTGCAAGAGATGAGATCCATTGCAATAGGCTTGAATTCACAGCAATTTGCTTAAGTGAACAGATTTATTCACCAAGATTAGAGAAAGCCAGTGAGGCATGTTGTATTTGTTTCTGGAGCTTTTCCTCAAAAAAAAAAGAGGAAAACCAACCCCGAAGTACAGGTTCTGTAGAAGGTGCTGAAATAAAGCAGATGGATTGGAAATATGTCCTGAATCTTTCTAAGTGAAATATTTCTTAGCATAGTTTTTACTTGGCATTATTCTCCAAAGGAGTACTTCTTTTTCAGAGGTGTGACCCTACACATATCCAGCTTGAGTTGTTAAGGCTCCAACTTCCGTCTTCCACTGGGAGAAAGTGTTCAGATCAGTCCAGGAGAAGGTTTGAAAATGAACACAGGATTATGTGTTAAACTGAGTCATTTGTGAAGAGCAAATATCTACCTGTTGTCTGCTTCAGCCCGAAGGCTGAGCCTGCTGGTTATGTGCTACAAAATTTGAAATACCATCCAGCTGGTTGGGAGAGTGCCACTACTTTTTTTTATTTTCTGAGACCATGTGCTGTATGGTTATTTTTGTTAATTGGAGTTTTTTTCCTCTTTGCTGGTCTGCCTGCACCTCTGAAAGCTGCTCCCTCTTGTGGTCTAGTGAGATTTATGGCATAGGATATTAATTATACTATGCTTGACTCTTTACATAAAAGGGGGAGCAAGCCAGAGGTTTATGAACTGTAAAGGGATCCTGTTCATAGGTTTATTTATGTCTTACGGTCTTAAGTTTTGTAAGGTACCCACATTCGCCTTCCTTAGAGACAAGTGCTAACACTAAAATGACTAACTAAACATTTGCACATTCTTAAAAGAAAAATGGGACCATCCTCTTCAGTAATAATTTTGCTCTCAAGGAAAGAAAAGGCAGTGGTCCATTTCTGAGCAGTGTTATAACAGAACATTGCACATACATATCTGCTTTCCTCTGTAGGAAAAAAACTCACAGTACTACTACAAAAACCTCGCTTTTTACTAGTTATAAAGGAAGTAATTTCGGAATGCAATAGGCATAAACAAGTGAAGGAGCTGCTCAGCATCACAACAGTTTCTTTCTGTTGCTAATTCTACGTTCTGATTTGATGTGTATATTCAAGGCACTCAAAAATTATGACGACAAGCTGATGGTGAATTTATATTCTTGTTATCAGCACTGATATTCTTAGGTGGCATTGATTTTGATGGACTATGGTAGAATGTCTTTCTGAACTTTTAATTTTTATCATATGTCTTTGTCCAACAGCAGATAACCTAAAATTGAGGTGTCCTGCAGTTAATGTGGCTACCATCTCAAATACTCTCGAGTGTGTCCTTCTGGATGCTAGTAGGAAAACGTTTTCACCTTCTTCCACAGTGACATGTTTGTTTCTGCTGATATCTTTCATCAATACACTTCACAGATATTCCAACATATATCACGGATACAGGATATTATGTGGAATCCCCTCTGTCTATCTCCTTTATTCCTGGAAGTTTCCATCTGCTGGGCTGAGGGTACTGGCAAAAAAAGGGACTACTTCTCTCTTCACTTCCATCTGCCTGCCCCTAAAGGATTGATTGTCCTCCCCAAAAAATCAAAGTGTGGGTGGTGAGATGTGTTCAGCTCTTCTGCCTCACATGCTCAGAGGATCTGTTATTATGTCTCTTCTCTTTTGTGAATCTCATATCTACATCTGCTTAGTCTTCCTCCCTTGAGAGCCTGTGTGCCCACCTGGGTCTGTGGCTTGCTTCAGGTGGCAGGTAGCCACTATCTTCTTGCTGACTGCAACCTTCATTTCAGACTACACTGACAACAGACTTGAGGTCCACAGCAATGTCTTTCTGGTGTTTTCCCTTTCATTGCGGCCTGTCCCCATCCCTTTTCTCCCTTCATATTTTGCCTTCGTCCTACTGCCTATTGCTGTTACTATGATGCCGCTGGCCTTGTCGCCCTCCCTTTACACATATCCCCTGGGACCTATTGCTCCCTTTCCATATTCACTATAACTTTTATTCCCCCAGCCCCAAAGCCTTATTACTTCACTCCTTTACAACCCGCAGTTACCAGGCCTCTTGCTTTTTAACTCTCCAGTCTTTTCATCTGTTTCACCTGGAACCACATGCTCCATCTCTGGACAGCTCTGTCCATCTTCTGTCAGTAAGTTTCTTTGGCTTTTCGCATCAAATTCTAATTTCATGTCTTATCCACATTCCATGCTTAATCACTTCTGCCTGCTTTTTTTCTTGTTGCATTTCATCTCCTGTGCCAGTCAGTCTCCGGACTCTGCACATTCCACTGCAACCTCCTCTGTCTCTCTCCTGGTCAGGTTTCCCATCAGTCCATATCTTCCATCTGCTCTTTACCTCCAGAGTTTCCTCTAAGCTTCCCTGTAAACACACAATTCATCGAGCAAACCAAGAAACAATTTTCTGCTCTCCTCTTCGGACACAGAAACTTACAAAAGAAAAAAAAAAGAAGAAAGGTCTCAAAGATTGTGAAGACCTAACAAAACAAACAGATGATTTTTCTATTTGTCATCATTTCACATCCAAGTATCTCCTAGGATCTATTAAAGTGACTGATACGTGACTCTGTGATGACTTCATCTGGAAATAATGGCTAGCAGGACCTTGCCCACCCTCCACAGGATTTTAAGTCCTTCAAGATATGGAAGTTGTCTTTGACTTGCCTATAAAATAGAATGCACAGTTGTGATACACAGCAAATGTGGTGCCTTATGATGTCTTAGTAATAGTGGCATTGGTGTGATTCTGATTATTGATGCAATATCAAGCAATTAGTGCCTGTTTTAGTAAAGGACAGCCTTCCTCTGAATTGGGAATAATAGCTAATATTTTACCTTCCCTTTTCTTTTTTACATATTTTAGCTTTAAGTTGTGAAAATCCATTCTAATCTTCACTCCATCGGATATTTATGCTGCCTGAAACAGGCTACCTGTTTCTGTTCATTGTAGAGAAACATTTAGGACCTAGAGGGTAAGAAAAAGGAAAAGAAGGGTTCATACAAGGATATGAGTTTTTTGAGTCATCTTTAGAACCTATCATTTTTTCACTCACTTTAAAAACAAACAATCAAACAATAAAACCTGGTTTCTTTGTGCTTTTTGTGCAGTGTGATGAGGGCATCTTGTGTCACTTTGTGTAGCATCACATGCTGAGCTGTTTGCTATCCTTGGATAACCTGAAGCAACAAGATGCTCTTAGAAACAGAATTGCAGATGGTATTTCATCTCTAATGTGTCAGTAGTCCTCTGATAGACGCAAAAAGGCTTGAAACCTTTTTGTTTTGGTTACTGAGTAAATTTTAAATGGACAAATTCAGCAGAAGGGTGATGTTTTAAAATGCTTTTTTTCCTATCTTTTGTATCCTCCACAATTTTGCCATCAAAATTTACAGCTGCAGAAATCGGTTGCCCTTTCATGTTACAATGTGAAATGAAGAGTGTATAGAGACATTTTGGAGGTAGTTCTTTTTCCAGTAATGTATATGCATGAAAAAATAGCTTCACTCAGCCTCCACTTCCAGTGCCACATATATTATCTTCTTTAATTGACACAGACACATTTCATGTATCTGTGCTGTCACAGCTATTCTAAGAGTGAGGCTGTACTGCTCAGGATGCCATGAATCTGTTTTAGTGCCCTCTCAGTGACCTCTGATGTTGCCTGATGTTTAGATGCACTAATGTATCTAGCTCGTAGTGTTCTAGACCCATCACTCCTCTGCTCAATCAAAGTGGCCTTGATAACAACTGGTACTCGCTGCTGGTATAATGAGATATCTCCAGATTACAGCAATGTTCACGCTTGCATGCAGAAAGGGGGAAAGGAATGATCCATAAATTTCTCATTAAAACACACTGAAGTCATGAGAGGAGCCTTTTTTGGATGACAGAGACAGGAAGATTGCACTGGATCTGCCCTACTCTTGCCAGTGGGTTTCACTTCAGTCACTTGAAATCACTCGAGAGAGAGAATTCAGCTAGCTAAGACAGTCAGAAGATGTATTTGAATTAATTAAAACAAACATTTTTAGGTAATTATACCTTGGCACCACATTAGAAATGAGCAAGAGCAAGATGTGTTCCAGACATGTATAGTAAATATATATTATGCTATTTGGAGTAATAGAAATTAGTCAGTTTTCAAAATACAGAAAATAACATGAAACATGCAAATAATCTTTCCTTTGGAGTCATTACAACCAAAACAGGAATTCACAAACTTTTTCAAAATTGTCTGTATTATGGCTTCTTAAGAAACTGTAGTAATTTATTGGAGTTTACTAATATTTGAAACAATTGTTACATGTTAACAATTGGTACATGTTAACAATTGGCACATGTTAATTTTTGCATAAAAATTTCAAATCCCAAGCACTACTCAGCATAATTATTACAGAAGTTTTATTTTCATAGGTATTTTTTTTGCCATGTACATATGTACATATGTACATAGATGTTAGCAGTTCCTCTTCTTTGATATGCACTTTTCAGGATGTGCCCAAACTCCCCTTTCCCACAGGAGTGGAACAGTCTGCAGCTGCATCTGTATGACTGAATTCAGTTCTTTCAACTGTTTTTTGTCTAATCTTGTTACACCTCCCTGGTTAGACAGTGCAGTACCTTCCATTTGCAAAAGACCACACTGAAGGGCCCACCCCTAATTTGTTGTCTCATTTAGCCTGAAGGGAAAGTCCTCTCAACTGGCAAGCAGAAGCAATGCTGTTTCTCTTCAGAGAAACAACTCAAGGGTGCTGTGGCATATACTGTAGGCTTAATCTAAGACATACTTTGCTAAAAACCTCACGTTATACTCAACATATGGCAGAAGATCATTATTTAACTCTTTAAATCAAACCAGATATCCAGTTGGAGGTGGATCTCTCATGATCTGGCAATATTTTCTATGAGTGCTCAATTTTAACAAGTGTAAAAAGGAGTTAAAAGGTAGACTAAATCTACAGTCATGTGCTTCAGTGGTCTCATGTGGCCTTCTTGGTTGTCTTTTATTACTGTCCTGCTATTAAAATAACCTCTGATTTGGATGATTTCTAGTGGTTTTAGCCTTCTCTCATGACTGTGCTAAACCAACTCAGCTGGAAATTACATAGGGGCACATAAAACTGCTTCTCTAAAACGAATTTTTCCAACCCCCCCCCCCCCCCCCCCAACACCATTGTTTTTGACACAAACTAGTTTATCCCAAGTGTCAGGTATTTAAAAGATTTGGAAGCAAAGATCTGCAAGGTCTTAACAGTCATTTTTATGTTATACAGGCTAAAAAACATTCTGCTTTTGGCTTCAGCTTCACTTTGAAACTGCTTTAGCACCCATCATCTGTTCTTCATATCTTCTTTGTCCTGCCCATCTCCCAGTCCTGTATTTGATTTTTGTGTAGTAGTTTGTTGTATCGGAAAATAGTACAGATAACTCTGATCCTTGCTTGTCCTTCCTGCAGCGTTCCCACCAGGCTCACAAGTACCCATTGCAATGGAAGATTAGCACAAGGATGAGGCAATCTGCTCATGTTTTAAAACAGGAAACCACTTGTTGTGACAGCTAACCTTCCATAAAGGGGCTTGCATGAAAACAGATACATACTAAAAGGACAATTGTTAAAAATAAACAAGCAGACCCAACAGACAGGTCTATTTGCCTGAGATCGTAACTATACTTTTAATAAGCAACAGCATAAACAACCCTGATTTTGCAATTATGTGATACCACTCAGACCCAAAAAATAATTTATGAGATACGTGTTACTGATGTAGGAAGATAGTTTGGGAATATGAGATGAGTGTGAGATTACTGTACTTTCAAATAGGGGGTATCTATCTGGTCCACAATACAAGTTGCTGTAAAGCCTGGGGTATGCTAATCCGTGTCTGAATTTAGGCAGGACTGGTTTATAAGAATTAAATCTGCATCTGTGGTGGACTTTAACTTGCTGAAAATCCAGGTGGTCTGGACTCAATTAATTTAACTCAACTTTCTTAAAATGAAAAATCTATTTACTCTTAGCAAGTCATAAATAATATAAACTACAAAACAGACTGAGTTAATGAGTCCCTGAGAACCATATCTTGCAATATTTTCATCCCAAGGATTACCAACTTTTATTTCTTCTTTCATTTTTAGTGGAAGTTCAGTTACTTATTGAACAATGTTTACTGAAATAAGTAAGCTACAAGTGTTACAATGTTTATATTACAGTGTTTATTTTTTTATTAACAGCGATTTTACACTCCCAACTATTTCTTTGTAAATGCTGGCTTAGTATTTGAAGCTAGCATACTTAACTAAATACTTAAAGAAATAAAGGTAAAATATCAAACGTTCACACATGTTGCCTTTCATCAGGCAGCCAGATGATGAACTCAAAATTATTTCTTTCTCCCAAGTGTCACAAACTCCATCCAGCACGTTAAGGAACAATGCACACAAAGACGTATTTTTTTTTTACTTTTGGTGTAAAAATTCTGTTGTTTGGTATCAGGGCTTTTGCTATTCAATTTGCTTCCAATTTTGAAAAAAAAAAAAAAAGGAATGGAAAAAGATGAATGACACCCCTTTTGGGGAGTAATGTAGTCATCCTGTTATACGCTTTGTTTCCTGCATAAGATCATGATTATTATTCCATCTTTCCTCTGAAGACGTATCTAAAATCTTAGTAATGTAACTTGCTGAGAGGTTATTAGCAGTGGGTGTAGACTGTGTGTTGTTTTGCAGGTGTCTAGGTTTATTATGAAAAACTGAAATTCAGAAATCGCAGTCAGTACTTTGTCTGTCTCAGCTTTCAGCTCGGCCTCTGAGTAACCTGATGCTCCAAACCCCACAGCTGTCATCTGCCGCAATACGAGACCTCAGCCAGGGGCCAGGCTCTGCTCTCATTTTCTGCAGTGCAATTTCACTATGCCAATGGAGTTACTGGAATTCTAGGGTACACGAAAGTGTGTTTTGGCACCAAGAGTCTCTGTGCAGTCAAAGGAGGATAGTATGTTTTTACTGATTAGCAGAGCTGCATTGATGCTGCTGAGAATGGGGAGCTGTAGGAGGGAGCAGGCACTGAGCTATCCAATGGATTCCAACTGTGGCACAAATTAACCTTTGGTTAATGTCAACACAACTCTGGGTGCAAGAGGATTTTTCCAGTTTTCCCACAGGAACGCAAAGAACAGCCTGTAGGAAATGACGAAATGTTTTGCTGGATGTGTCTACAGACAGAAAATCTTTGCAGCTAATTTTTGTTTCAAGCCCTGGATGAAAGAGTAAGTAGGTCAGAGACACAGAGGAGTAGCTCAGGCAGAACAGAAGACTCAGCTAAGTGACCACTTCTGTTGTGTGTAACCACCAGTTGGCAGAAAACATACTTAAAATAATGTTTTTCTTTATAGAAACACCAGCTTAATTATATACTGCCTATACTTGATGTTAGCTGACCATTTCCCTTCTGAGTATTAGTGGTTACCAGGATTTCCACTTCTATGAATGAATTTAAATAAATTTGGATTTAGAAAATATTTGCTTTCTATTTTCCTTGGTATTTGCAAATGTGGAAATTCAGCCTGTCCTTCAGTTCACTATGCAGCATAGAGGGAGAACAAACCAGTTGCAGGCATGTCACAGTGAGACAGAACCAGGACCAGGGAATCCCATGCCTCTGGATTCGAATGAATCTGGAGTAGTTGGGCAATTTCCAAACTATGAGAGTTTTTGGGTTGAAAGCGATTTAAAAAAATATATTTTAAAAATGGCCCAACCCTATTCATTATGATGCATCAAAAAAACCTGAGGAGACTTTTTGAAATATCACTTCTGCACACTCATTAACTTTGCAGTATCAGTAATACCAAGTTTGATCATCTCTACATTCATTATGTAACTTTTCGGTGATTTACCCTGAGTTTGCTGTTAATCATGATACTTTAACAAGATAGCTTTTCTTCAAAATGGATGCTAAAAATCATATTTGCATTAAGTGGGGTTTTTTTCCAGTTCTCTTGCAGACTACAAAAATACAGAATACTGCAATTTGCCTGGTTATGAAGTAGTGCGTCATGTTTAAAATATTTGTACTCCCCAAATAAGACAGTACAGGTGGAAATACCTGTATTGTGGCTTGGTGGGATGACGTTCTGAAATATCATGAAGGAAAATATTTTATTTATTCTCATTTTTTTTCTTTCTTTGTTTTTGGGGGAGGAGGGGGTACAGGTACATTGAGTGGTCTTCCACTAAACACTTGTGTATAATAGGCAACACTACAACAAGGGTCTTATTTTAAGGTACATAAAACTTGTGAAAATGGAGTACAGGATTCCTCCCTTAACCTCCTCAGGACTGCTTAGAAAAAACTGTGAAACACCACTGGCCTGGTCATGTCAGGCATGTACCTTCCACGGCTTCCAGTAGGGAGTCCAGCCCTAAGAAGCATTAAGCATGGTTGAAAAAACATTGGGCTCAAGCAAACACAAATCTTTGTTTGACATAAATATAATAGGCTCGTGGGGCTGTAACACAGACAGCAGAAATTTGCCAGCATTCCCTGTTACTGATGTGCTCATCAATCAACATCACATTGTGCTCAGCGTTGTACAGCGCCAGAAAAGCTCTTGACTGAAGGGCTTGTAATAGAACCTGAAGGCTAGACAAAGTAACCACAAAGTAAGATGTATTTAAACAAAATGAAGGAAAAGTGACTAATTACATCTGAGCTGCATCTCTATTGGACAGATTTCCAGGAAGGACAAGAGAATTTTTCTAGTTTGCTGTAGTCATATGATTTTTGGTCTAACTTTGTGCACATAGCAGTGTTTCCCACACTGACATTTATGGATCACCAAGGAACAGTGAGAACATGGTATATTGTCTATGGAAATACAATATTCTGCAATGTTTTGGAGCAAGAAATATTCAAGTAAAAGTTTGATGACAAGGGCAGAGTGGTCCCTTATCACTGAAGAGTTATAATGACCTGTTGGCCTAAAAAATTTGGAAATCTTTATGGGTTTCCGTTGTTTAATGGGTTTTTAGCCCACTAACACCAAAGATTAATACACTACCTTTCGGAAAATTTTGGCTTCCATTTTTGAAAGGTGAGAGAAATATTTCTTACTCTACTAATTTGTGAACTCTGCCTAATTTTGGCAATTGACTGCGTAGATCTTAAGCAATGCACATCATATGTAGGTAGGTTGTTTTAAGCAACGTGTACCATTTATAGGTTGTTCTTCAGCAATGTACATCATATGTAGGCTGGAGTATTAATAATAAAATTGAAGCTTAGTAGCATGACTGATATCTGAAGGGAAGAGAAAAGGGTCTCAATACAGTGATATTGGATGCATGGTCACTACAGCACTAACATGCTCGCTATAGAGAAAACTGCATGCAGAGTCCTTTGTGTACTGCCAGGAAGTCCTTGTGGATAGCTGAAGTTCTGCACTGGCAAATAATAGCTCAATTTTAACTTCTTTAAGCAGAAAATATTATCTTCCTTCACCATTGTGTGTGGTGTGTATTTAAACCTGTGTATTTTAAGTGTTGTAAGACTCTTCAGACCTGTAATGACTACAATACAGTTGTAGATCACAGTGAAAACTGAAATGTATTTTTTTCAAGTAAGGTCTCAAGATCGAAAAGAAATTGAGCCATTGTTTCCTTGGCCTCAAATCAAAAAGTTCTTTTCGTGAATCTGGAATATGAGTCAGTCGTGAAAAAGCACGTAGTTTTGGAGTTCAGCAATAGAGAGGCCTTGAAAGACTTTTCAGAGACATCGATCCAAGATTCAAAGAGGCAAGGACTTCATGCCAAGGAGCAGGAACAGATGAATTGCAACAGATGACCATCAACTCTGCAGATAAACACAGAAGAAAACATTCTAGAGAAATTGAAAACGGAGAAGAAAACTCATGCCAAACAAGGAACGATGTCACTGATGTGGCATCTAACTTAGGAATGTGAAATGTCCATTTATCTGCAGACCTTCCACTAAGACGTACTAGCAAAGGAAAGCCATGAGTTACAGTCAGAGTTCAGAGCTCCAAGTGGTGGAGAAAAACTGGTTTTGAAACCACATGGGAAAGGATGAAACTGCAAAACCAGAATACAGATGATTAAAAAAATACTTTGGAATAACACTCAGGGATGCAAATGAAGTAACAACTGAATTTCTACAATGGAAAAGTGACAGTGAGGCACCGTAGCTAAAGGTTCAAGGTGACACCATTTGTCCCTGGCGAGGAACAAATCCCAGACTTAGAGAAGCACAAACTGGGATAATCACCGATTGAAATGAGAGCTTGCAGGAACGTGCCACTTCTCACTGCTGTTAGACAAAGCAGCTATGCTGGTGGCCTAGTGGCTACCAGTTGTCTGGCAAGCTCTCAGGAAGGGGATTGCTTTAGGACACAGACTTACCGGTGAGGCAGTGGAAGAACACAGAGTCTGTCAGGCAACCCACTGTGTTGGATCATCTTTTGAAGGGAAAACAGACCACTGGAAGAACTATAAAACGTGACAGCAGATGGCATTGTTTGTAGAATCAAAGACCAGCAGTCTGAGCTGAGGCCCTAAAAACTGTGGGGAAGGAAGAGGACAGACTCAGGCTCTGCAGTGACCTCAAGGAGCTGAGCAAGAACATTAAAAGGAAACATTTCCACTTGTTTGCAAGTAACAACATGTGTGCTGGGGGAGAGATCCAAATTCCTAAGCAAATTTGTTGCCTTGGCAGGGCTTTGGCAGAGCCTCCTGGACACAGAAAGCCAAAAATACTGCCTTCTGAGTAAACTGCTTAGCAGATGCTGCTGTGTAAGGTCACCTCTGAGCATGACTAGATATGGTTCTGCAGGCACTGCTACAACTAAACTAGTACCAAACTACCAAAGGTTTGTAGTTGTATATTGAAACAACTCTTTCACAGGATTCCTGGTGACATTGGAAAAGGCTTTTCCCAGACAACTGAGGGGCAAGAAGACTCAGAAGACTCATGCCAGCCTGTATTTCCTGTGTAATTTTGCATGTCATATCTATTAAAGAAGTCTTTTGTAAGTGAGTTGTGGGGATTGAAATGGCCAGAAAGCAAGGAACTCAAATACTGTGCTGAGGGAAGCTGGAGAAAACGTTGCTCCTCTCCTCCCTCTCTCATCTGTCATGCCGCAACTATGAAAAACAGAAACACGGATTGCGTTTTTCCTGACTACTGCAAGAGTCACCAGTATTGAGAGGAAAATTTCCAGCTGGTGTAATCTACCCGAAGCAGCTCTGCTGACTCACACCCACGGAAGCCTTGGCCATACCAATATTTTAAATGAGAGATTAATTAGATAATAATTTGGTCAGAAAACTGAGAGAGCTGAATTTGGCATGGTTGACCACCCCATCTCTGTTCTCCCTTCCTCCCAAGGGGCTGTGGAACTCTGAATGGCAATAGCTTGTAAATCTTTGTGTCTGCTCTTCTTCACTATGGGCTGCCCAGGCCAGCCCTGTCTTTCCAGAGCTTTGTGCCCTCCCCGAAGTGAACCAAGCATTGTGATGGCTGTTTTGGATGCTGGCAGGTCCTGCTGGCTTGCAGCCACCTTGTTTTCACCTGTCATTCATGTCACCTGTGCTACCGTATCTTCTGCCTCGTGCTTACACAGCTGCCTTTTCTAGTATGTAGGAAAGTGGGTGTACTGCCCCAAATTGCTTGCCCTTAGTGAAAACTGAGTAGCAAATGCCAACCATTCCCCACAATCTTCTTGTCTCAAATATCATATTGGTTCAACTCATACTCACTCTGCTGCTGAACAGAAGTAAAACAGAGGTAATCCCTAAGCAGCCTGGGCAGCAGCACTGTGTCTCTATCTGCACAGCAAGGCATGTGCAAGGCAAGCAGCTCCACAGCAGCCCAGGGGACAGGACCACCATGAAGAGGACTGATGCCACTTCTGTGCCCAGGCCATCTCCAACACCGATGGGGTTGCCTGCAAGGGTGCCAATTAGTGCCAGCCACGGAAGCAGTTCTTGCCAGATGGACACCTGCCTGGGAGAGAGAGCACTGAAATCACCCACGCATCGCACAGAGGTCACCGAGCAGCCATTCGATGCTAATAACTTTTGGTCACTACCAACTTGGGCCACAATCGAACCACTGACCTAGAGGTGAAAGGCTGTATATCCCATTACCAATCTGCTAAACCATCCAGTCTCCCTATTACTGCAATTTTAATTAACTGAGCCAACGACATGAAAGCTGAAGGGAGGGGGAGTGGGCAAGGAAGCGAGAACACATTGGCTTTTACATGATTTGCCTCTTTTGAGTAGGTTTTGCTTTTTGTTGAAAAGCCTTGTCCTAACCTGTGCTGCCCATGAGACACTCCCTGATCTGCTGCTCAGCACTGGGCTAGACTACGCAGTTGCTTTTAATAGCCAAAAGGGTGAAACACAGCTCCTGCCCCCACTTACAATGTAACCCCTGGGAGAGCAATTCCTGACATCAAGATCTGAAATTTGCTCTCATCAGGAACATTCCTGAAAGTAAAACTGAAATAAATGAAAGTCCCAACATGCTGAATTCTGATACAGTCTTTTTCTGAAACAAACAGAAAAAAAATTTGTTTGCTCTCAAGTTCCTGGATGCTAGGATCCAGAGAAAGACTGCTGTAATGCAGTCCATAACAGGATTGTGCACAATAAGTAGAAAAGTTAATGTCTCTGATAAGCAAATTATTTGACCAGGCCTAAGTTCAGCTGTTACAAGTCACTGGGAATGGCACCACAGTTGTTTGAATGAGGAATAAAAGCGCTACGCTCCTCTGTTAAGAAATCATGTTGTTGCCAGATGCAGAAGAAAAAAAAAGCTATTTGTTTAGCAACAGTGCATGTCATTTCCTCACCTGCTCCTTTCCATAAATCTTAGTCAGTGTCTTCACTGCTGGCTGGGAGCACTGGAGGAAGGATGGTGAGCCCTACGGGAACTCTGAGGTTGGCCTTGGTTTGACTCATGCCATCATCACCAACAGCTTCTCATGCAGCAAGAACCTTTACAGCTTTCCTGTGGTGATAGTTATCACCATCACTTGAATCATGCCTATAGTCTTTGTGGCTTGCGGACCACGAAACAGGGGAAGCAAATCATTGCCTCAGACTCTGAGCAGCTCTGCTGCCTTGTCGGCTGCATGTGGTTCTTGCACTGTAATTAGCTAGCAGTTAGCATTGGCCCTTTGTGCCCATGTGCTTGCTTAGCCAGGTGCCTACGTTTCCAACAGCATCCACTCCACTGTCAAGCCTGGAGTACTTCATGCTTGTTCTTGCATGTGTGTTTGATAAGTCACGGCATGACTATTTTCCCTCTGTGTGTTGATTATCCACCATGGTCTAATCCCGCAACATAAACGACAGACAGAGAGTCCCTAAAACACAGCAGCTCCCTGAGGTCTAGCATCCTGTGAAAACCCTGCTCCTTGCAGGCTGTTCCTGTCTCCAGCAGTGCAAGCACGGGGGGGGGCCTATCGCAGCTTGATTCCAGTCCCCAGCTGTCTGCAACAGCCACTTTTGCTCGGGGCCTCACACACAGCGCAGGCCAATCCGTAGCTCAGGGCTTCCTGGAGGTGGGGAGCATTCGGCTGAAAGCCTCCACAACCCCTCGTATGAGTGAGCCTCTGATGCTCTTGTGCCTTGTTATTTCAAATGCTTTGCATGTGTAACTTGTGCAACAGGTCTAGAAAAAGAAAATGAGCAAAAGGAAGCCAGAACCAAACAGTGCTTTTAATTATACCTGTGGTTGGGATGGAAAGCAAAGTATTAAGTGAACTCCAGCTATGTGTGCCCTGATGGCTCTTCTCCTTTCCCACTGCCTCTCTCCTGTATCTTATGTACTCTGCTCAAGGTGCACTACCTTGATCTTTAATAGTCTCCTTTTATCCCTTTGCACCTCTCCAGAGTGCAGCCTTGCTCTGACCCCTGCCGTCTGCTATCCTTCACTGATACCTCTCTCCCTGCTCCCAAAAATGTCACTGCACAGATCTGGGAGCTTGTGGCACTGTGACAAGAACAGAGCAGAAATGCCATGGCAGCTTTGCGGCTTGAAATTTGGGGAGTGGGGAGGGGTGACTTATGTTAGGAACATAAACAGCAGCATCCCTGTCGATGGACTAACATTGAGTTCCTCCATCATGCTCCATCTGAAGATCAAAGTGTTGAAGGTCTGAATATAGGAACTGTACTGCAGCATCAAAAAATGTTGTCAGAGAAGTATGACGACTGCTTGGGAGAGGATCAGTGCAGTATTTCTAGAGAAACCTCTGCATTACAGTTTAGAGTTAGGTCCCTGTTGCAGCATGCCTGCTCTCCTGCTGTCATGCTCAGGTTGGTTAGGTGTGCACCTAGGCAGCATCCAAGAGGCAATGAGGAAAAGTATCTCCATTTACATCTTTACTGGCCCTGAAGATGTGAGCACTCCTCATCTGTCCCAGCAAAACCCAGAGGGTTACCCCAGCCCTGTGTGCGTCTTTTACCCCTCACTGTCCAGCTGCTGAAGTTTCTGTATAGCTAACCACCTAACAGAGGAAACACAAGCTTTGTGTAGGAAAGTGGGCTCTCTTCTGATGGTCTGGTCTGTGCTTGGCGGATGCTGGAATGGAAAACAGTGCATTAAGTGCTTAGAAGGCCCACAATTTAAGGCAAAAGCTGAGATACAGAGATGGGCCTAACACCATGACTGCTCTCTGAGCAATGAAAAGGATGATTTCAGGCTGTGTTCACTACAGCCTCCTGCTAACACAGGCAGGGAGTAATAGCATTGGCTTTCATGCTTTTAGACTGAAAGCCTCAAAGTTAATAACCTGTTGAGATGAACAAGACATTACATCCACTTCAGAGCTCTTTCCCAGACTGCCTGCAAGCTCAGCATGACAAGGATCTACACTTGGTTACACTTCTAATAATTTCTTTTCCTGCCCATCATGGCTAAAAATGTGTGTAACACATAGAAATGAAACTAGATTCTGAAGCGCATATTTTGCACAAGAGCTGAATGTCATGCAAATTCCATGAGCACAGAAGCACAATCCTGGCTTATGCTTGTAACATATCCAGATCTCAGACAGGCACAGACAAGGTGTGTATGCTAAATTACAAAAGACTCTTGGTTTATCACTTTAGCGACAATGTACTCCACTTTATCTCTGCAGAACGAGTTATTGGGAACACTACAACCCAGGTCCCCAAAACAGACACCTCCATTGCTAACCTTCCTCCGAGAGTGTGAGATGATGTAGCTCGGAGTGCTATCTGACACATCAGGATAAATTGTGTAGAAGAGAGAAGAGCTGCTCACTCTGCAGCCAGTGGATGCTACGCTTAGCAGAGCAGTGTGGAGGGTGCTGCCTGGCTCAGAGGCTTACCCACAGCAGTGGCACTGTGCTGCAGACTCCCACTGCCCAGGACTGCACTGCGAGGCACAGCTGGATTAGCACAGCTGGGTGGCAGCTACAGCTACTGTTGGAGACAGAAAGGGAGAGAGACGGATTGTGCCACACCAATGCGAGAAAGATAATCTCAGCTGCAGGAAGGCATGAAGAGGAAGGGATTCTTAACACGAGAGACTTGACACGACTCATAGGTCTTGTGAAGATCTTGCTCCCACTTGCTTCTCTGAGTTTTTCCCATCACTGTTGCTCAAAATTGAAATGGAGAGCTTGGTTGCAAAATCCTCAGATAGCATGGGAAATACTTCAGCAGAATTGCTTGGCTTCCTGTGCCCTCAGCACTTCTTTACCATCCTCCAGGGATCTGTGAGGCTCTAGATCAGATGCTTTCTCTCCTGGCCTATGTTAACACTCGGAAATCATTGTTGCTGAATGTCCTCCAGAAGCCTCTTCTCCCTACTATAAAGTGTCTTAAACTCACATGCTTTTTCCTTTACTTTGACACGCACCAGATTTGGACTTGTCTTTACCTACTGTGAAGCCCATGGTGTGACCTCCAGTCACATCCACATCTACCCACTAAACCAATACCCCTGGTGACCTGGCTCACCCTGCACACAAATCACCTGCAAGAGATCCTGCCCTGAACCATTCTGGTCACAAGCCCTCCCACTGTGACATCCAACAAAGGCACAGGAGCTTCCTTGGACCATCACCCTGTGCTTACAGCTGTCCCTGCCATGCCCTGAAATGTTAGTTCCCTGCAAATGCCTCACCACAGACATGGCTGAGGCCAGGACCAGCACAAGACTAAAACTGGGCATCTGAAGTGTGGCTTCAGACAGTCGCAAGCAACAGAAGCACCAGAGTGACAGAAAAGTCCTGCTGTGAGCTTGACTGCATTTCAAACAGCATGTGAATGCTAACAATACAACTTGACTCTCTAGGGTATTTTGGCTTTCTGAGCACTGCAGATTTGAAAATCATTGGCTGCTTCTAAGCAAGAAGAGGAGGGCTAAGGGCGCTCTAGTAATGAAGGACATTGGAAGGCACAAGAGAGGAGATCCTGTAGTCCTGTCCCAGTCCCTAACCTAGCTGTCTCTCAGGCCACATGATTCTTCCAGTTTAGGTTTTCTTTGCTTTGTTCAGAACATGATATTAGGCTCTTTCCCACATTCCACAGTCCAACCTGGACCTGAGGTTGAGAAATGATCTCCCTCTACCATGGTTGTACCCCTGGGATTATACTCCCCCGTGCTGGTTCCCTGATCTTGCCACTCTCAGGCCACATAGCAGTAGTCCTGAGAAAGAAAATGCAGGCAGAGCCATTGACCCAGACGCATCATTTCCCAGGATGATGCCATCAGTACAGCAAGGGCTTATGTCATGAGTCATGCATTAAGCCTCAGATTACAAAACTGAATTTTAGCTCACATTAGTGGAGGAGCATCCCCCAGTTCTCAGGCCAGCAAATTACTTTACCTGGATAGCAGGTTCTCCATTAACCCAGCACAGATCTTTGCTCCTGTCCTGTAGTTAAAGACTGATGTAAATGTACCTCACTGTGTTTCCCTGGGCTTGGATGAAGATGACACTTCTGTGATCCAGAGAGGCATGACTCACTGTTGCATCATCCGGTGCAACTGCACTGCTCACCATAGGAACAGTCCCCTTCAAGTTGCATCATTCATTGCCCAGTTCCTTTATTTTCCTGGCTGTGGGTTCTTCTCCCATCAACCTGCACATAATGCTCCTTTCCTCTCATTTAAATGCCTGCTGTCCAAAAGAATGGCACCACCACCACAGGCTGTTTTCCTGCTGTTTTACTCACTGCTCCTGTCATAGTGCAGGTCTCTACTTTTCAGGCCAGGCCAGACCAGCATCAGAGAGAAAGGCACAGCTGCTGGAAGAGACATCACCATCCCCAGATTGTTTAAAGAACTGAAAATATGCCGGTGCTGCTGTACTTTAAGTAAGAGGAAGAAAGATGCTTTATCTGCCTTCCTGAAGCTACCATTTTCTTTTTCAAGGGGTTTTGGTTTCCCTGAGGGAAGCCGGACCACCCAAGGATGTAGCCACAGTGTGGAGCACAGAGGAGGGTGAACATCTGCTGGTGAATACAGAAGGGAAGAAGGGACACGGACAACAACAGGGGAGAGACAGTAAATGCTCAAAGTCATAGACAGCAGAGAGCAAACAAGCTCAGCAAATGTTCATGACGCTCATGAAATCTTGCGCCTAGGGCGAGAACAGAAGCAGTGGCAAAGTGTACCTGCATGCCCACATCATTGAAATTTATGTATCTAAACACACTAACAAATTTTAAAAAGAAATTCACATGCTCTTTTCACTAATCCTACAAAAAAAACCCCTCTTTGTGTATTTCTTAGACCCTTGTTAATGCCCTCTGACATGCCAGTGTTGGAGTGCATGAAGAGCTTTACAGCATGGCATAGAGGTCCTGCTGGGATCCACAGTGCTCTCAGCCTTTAACCTCAGGCTTCTTCATTTAAACCACTGCATTTTTGCACACATCTCTTAAGAGATTTTCGGATGGGTTCTTGGTAAGTAGGAGGGGGTTTGTTTTGGGTGGCTCTTTTCACTTTATTTTTCTTGGCAACTGCGTTTTTCCTTCATTCAGCTGACTAGTTTTCATTAGCGTGTCTAGGAGAGTAAAGACCTGAGGGTGTACACTCCAGGGTAAAATGGCCAGTAGTGCTAAGACTAGGGGTTGAGGGTGTGGTCAAGCTGTGGAAGGCAACATTTGAAATCAAGAGATGTTTTATTGCTTGCAAAGCAAAACACACAACGGGGTCACACCACAAGCACTGGTGATTTCTGCAGTTTGCTGAAGTGCCCTTTCTGGTTTTGCTCTCACAGCAAAGCGAAAAAGCAACATGAAGGCTCAACATTCTGTGTTGGTGCCTTCTCTGCTTCAAGTATCCTACTCTCTTTGGCCTTGAGTCTCAGCAGCACTGTGCTGGGGCAGAAGGCATGCAGGAATCTGCTAGGGGACAGCTCTGGGTCTAACAGCAAGAGACTGCTGTCTTGCTTTCAGGCAGTAAAAAGACAATCAACACTGTATTTTGCTTTCCTTGTAAGTGTTCTCCCTAATCTTCTCTAGTTGTTCCACATTAATCTTAAGACATGAGAATTGCCCTATATATAATGTTATAATTTTTATCAGTTTTTACACTCTTGAAACACAGCAGTGACACAAAATACCTGATAGCTGTCGCAAGAGAGAAGAAAAAAAAATCTCTTGTTTCAAATCCAGCCATAATAGCACATTTCAGAAACCTCCACAGCAGATTTTTCCACCAAGTGAAGAAGGCTTTTCCACCAAAGTTGATACAGAACTGGAAGGAAGAAGGGGCTTAGGTGGCATGCTGTGTGTGTCAGGTTTGGAGCACACGGGCACCAATTGCTTGTGGTGACATCTTCATCCGTCTTTTCATCTCCTGTACTTGTGCTTTACTGTATTGCAGATAAAATTCCTCCAGCTAAGATTGTGTATTTCTTCATGTGCTCATGGAGGATGGCTGACTACTTAGGAGCTCCACTAAGAGTCCAGGAATTCCACCAAATATAGGCGCTGGAAGGGGGCTGTTCTTGTGGAAGTCCTTCTCTTTTCTGTAGATCCCCCTTCCCCATTGTTGTATGGGCCTGTCTTGAAAAATGATCAATACAAGTTATTGCAAAATTACAGTGTTTTGCAGGTTAAACAGTTTACATTTTTACACGTGGATGCCTTTCTATCTCCTTCTAGCTATTACTTCCATTCAGAATCCACTAGGGAAAATTGCTTCATCCTTGCTGATACAGATGGCAACAGAAGGAACTTATAGCATTTGGTAACACCTCTAAGAATAAAGCCACTACACCACAGAGCATTCACTTCTACTGTAGTACCCCAATGAAAAGCATAAAAAAGAAGGCTGAAACTTCTCTTTGATGTGTCCTGTGTCGCTTCTCTGATACCATCTGTGATATCATCTCATAGAAATATCTTAAGAAATCGTGTATTTGATGGCAGAAAGAGAACTGGCTTTGTTAGCTGAACTGATTTTAAGAAAATATGCACATTAGTTTTCAGTAGAAAAGGTACTTTTCATAAACAGATAGGAGACTCGGTGCTGTTAATTGTCGTATGCAGTTTATACAAAGAGACATTTGGAAACTGAAGAAAAACAAGAGAGTATGTTTAGATAGTGTAATAACTCTGAGTTCATTTTAAATTAAAGGGTCATGTGATGCCACTTACAAGTCTTCTCTGATAGGCTATTACCTCATGCTGCCTTATGCAGTTTTTCTAACCTTACAGCCACTATCCTGTTTCATCATTTATATGTGGTCAGCTTGGAAAACCACCAACCAGAAAAAATTAATATTCTCAAAATGAGGTATTTTTCTCCATGTGGAGACAGTGGCATAGTTGTATGTCTCCTACACTCAGTGCAGCTTGTATTGCTTTCTCTTAAATGTTTGGATTAATTTCCTGTTCAGGGTAGACCGATCCCTCACTGAAGTAAAAACCATGTCAGCTTTAGCAGGAATGTTTTCAGAGTCTCCACCTGGGAAGACTACATCTCTGAGTGGGAAAATAAACACATTGGCCTTCAGTTGCTTCACTGACTATTTTCTCTGCTGACAACACTAATTGTTCTGTCAGTCAGGATGGTGACAGTTTTCAGCACCTAAAAGAACGGGAGGATAATGTTGTCTTTTGTTAGTATCTGAGCTCAGAAAACATAGAGGTACCTAACTTTGCCTGTGTTCATAAAGTTAACTTAAAAACGAGGGTAGACTGGATAGTGCTGTGCAAATGGGCATGAGCTGACACAGATAAACTCTCACTGTGTCCTTCCTCGTGTTTCAGATTTAATAGATTACGAGGAATATTTAATATATCCTCGCAAGTTTTAAACTACACTGTACTCTCAATTATGTTATTACACTACGAAGTGACTGCATTTCAATTAGGAATAACAGAGCAATGCTAGGCCTGTCATTCACATCATAACACCAACGTGAAGGAAATATATTTTGAAAATCATTAGATTTTTTTTTATCCTTAATGAAGACCTTTTTTTGTAAAGGAGGATTTTTGCAGAATTCTAGTCACACCAAAAAGAAAATAATGGCAATATACTCCACAAATTACTGATTCAAATCAGCACCGATTTCTAGAGCAGAGCAGATAAAAATGTGTAACCAGTAGTTGAAACTACTTTGCCAGACTTCTGGACCACCTAAATACATATCTACACATCTGTACTGACAGCCCTTTTTCTAAAATTTTGGTGACTTTTTTTTCAAGTGAACAGGGTACCTATGCTGCATTACCGGAGCAGACAGCCGTGTCTGATTTTGTACAAGACAGTCAGTGTAACCCCTCTCACAAACAAATGTTACTTCTACAACAAATCTGTCCAGAGTATTTCTTATATCATAATTTCTGATACAGTAGTTTCTTATTAAGTATGTCTAAAACATAGGAAAATTAAATACGCTCTCACAGATAACACTAATGCCTCCAATCATGGTGTCATCATTGCCTTTATCACATGCCACTAATTTTCTACGCAGTCAATGAAACATACCTAGAAACAATTGTTTATCTTCTAATTCTGTTTCTCTCAAACGCCTGAGTGTTACAACCCAGAGAAACTTGGGGGAACTACAACAGTACATATTTTCCCTGATGACAGTAATAACACTAGAGTATTTATGTGCATATATGTGTTTACACAAATATTTGAACCCTCTGTCTTACAAAATACTATACAAGAAGACACAGTGGCAGTGCACATAAATATTTTGCATAAAGCTGGTTACACTGGTGTCACAGCTATGAGCTGTAGTGCTGAATATGCTGGCACACACTCACAGAAGACAGCATTTGCTTCTGTCTAGTCCTCTACACCTCTATACCTCTGCTCCCGAGTCCACTAAGCCAGTTGCAGAAATAGTGCAGTGCTTCCTCTTGTGTTGTACTATACAAAGAATTCATTTTAGCTTTCACATACACAAAAAATTTAGGGCTTTACTGTGAGGGCAAATAAAGAAATACCCATAGTAGAAAGCAGCACTGAGCTGCTGCCTGCTCTTAGGGAGGTCTGTTTACCTCTCTGTGCCCTGATGTCCCATCTAACTCAACATCTGGCTTCTCTATTTAAATTGCGGAGATTGTCTATTACTCCACATCCTCAAGTGCCCACAACAATAGAAACCTCTAAAAGAGATCAAGACCACTAGCACATAAAATATGGTAAGTATCAATGATGACATGGCACGCATACAAAACGTCTGTCTTGTTTTGAAATAGCCACCATGTGAGTCACCATGCACACATCATCTGACAGTCAACCACATCTACCTTTTAAACTGCATCACACCAATATTGCTACCATATATTCCATATTTCACATTGTTTTTAGACCAAAATTCTACGTAACAAAGAGTTAAGCATTTATATTACTGATACTCAACACTCTAAAACAAAATTTTTTAAAAAACGCACTGATTAAACTGTACAGTTCCTCATCTTTAATTAGGGTAGGCCTGAGTTCTCATCTCCAAAACTAGAATTTGCTGTAGGAAAATACTAATGGCATTAAAATCTGATATCTTACTCTATTCTGTGTCTGACAATAAGTGCTCTGTCATGTTGGATATACACAGTGTCTATCACCCCTCCATATGCACATCTAACCCACACAGAAATAAAACTGGGGGTGTGGGAATGATTTTTATTTTGTGGGCTGTATATCACTGCTTCAAATTACTGGATAATTATGTAATTTATTATTATTGTGTGTGGGTTTTGTTCTGCTGTGGGGTGGTTTTTCTTGTTATGATCTTTTTTTAAAATACTGATTGCAGTGCCAAGGGATGTGAATGTCCATCCTTCAAATCAGAAGGAAAAATTAATACACAGTATCATGAAGACATATCTTCAGTCCTATATATAATAAGTGCTAAGCTCTTTTTTTTTCATTCTTGTCCTATAGCTGTTAAGGGTGATTTCCAACATGAGAGACAGGGAGATCAGTCAACTAATAATTGGTTCACCCTTTCTTCCTCTGTTAATTAATGTTGGCTGCAGCTGGATTTAACATATTTAATTAAGTCAGAGCTGAAGTATGTGTTTTGGGACTCTGCAAAGCAGGGAACTGCAGCTGAGAGCTGGGACCAAGAGTTTTGTAGTATCATATACTTAACAAGATGAAATCTAAAGATTTTGATGGCGTCAAGTCTGAGGTGGAGATTTAATAATGCTTTTCTCTACCGCATGTCCAATGGGGAATAGAAGTGATGGAAGAGTTCATCAAGCTTCACAGCTACTGCAGAAAACTTTTGGTTTTGGTGGCTTTTCCGTCATGACTTTTTTGCTCTGTTTCATCTTTTAACCTGGTCCTCTTCCAGTTCATTCTCTTTTCCCTGTTTGATCCGGGTTTCTCTAGCTCATTTGCTCTTCTCACTACTTACTGCTGCCACACCTCAGCAGATTTCAGACTGAGGTATGACCAATCGTTATTCAGATTTTACTCTTTTGAGTGAAGGAAAACATGGAATTTCTCAAAAAAAGTAAAAATCTGTATCTTCTTATTACCTAGTGAAATAAAAGACTGCTCCTGAAAATTCTGAATGACCTCTAGAAAATCTGGTTTTAATCCAATAATCTTAATTTTTTGGAATAATAGTACTGCAAGATCACTTATGAGAGGGAGAAATAAAAGCAATACTTAACAGAGTAAACATTTATTAGCCCATTTTAGCAGTTATCCTATTTCTTCACTATTAGCTAAGCTCCAAGCTTTTATTTCTTCTGAAACCTAAGCCTGACTCTAACACAGACCTTCTGTGCTGCCCTTTTGTATTCAAGAGACCACAAAATATTTTGCGAGACGCAAAGGCAAGTAAGTAAAACAAAAATATGTAACAATATTTGAAGGTAGCACTTGCTCTTTTACTCTCTCATGTTGGTATCAGAAAAAGCATATCCATGTTACATTAATGGTATTGAATGGGACATGGTTTAGGGAGTTACATATTTACATTTTATTATCCAGATAGCAGTGGACAACCTCACTATTGCGTGTTGGCAGTAAGCTGCTCTATCAGAAATGACAGCTTCATTTTCACACTGAACTAATCCCATTGACAGGCATGACATACATTTGTTGCTGGGTTATTGTTGGTCGTTGTGGATAGGCTGATTTACAATTGAGAGGTATTGCAAGGGTTCCGTATTTTCATCCTAAGGTCTTGTTGAGGACTTCCTAAAACAGGTGAAGGCACATCTCCCTGCTAGACGCACTAATACATCTCTCCTGGGGTTCACGTAACTCTAATATCTAGGTCTGAGATTCAAAGTTATTAGAGTAGTTAATGTTTACTAACACTACACAGCTGCTTTTTCTAAAATTTTGGTCTGTCCCTCCAATATTTGACCACAGACCTGCTGGTCCTCTTGCAGGCCTGTAAACTGTCTTTAGTTCTGATCAGGCTTTTCTGCAAGTTTTGACTTCCTGGTTATGTCCACCCAGGTTTTACACAGGGGTTTTCTCTTTCACCCACACAGGCATATCTCTCACTTTGGTTTGCGGCGTTTCGCATTTTGGAAGCTGCAATGTCTTTTTCTGTGATGGTGACAAAGACAACTTTTGTCCTTGTTTATTCCTTCAAAGATGCCCTGCAAAGATCCTTCCCAGTTTGGCCTCTTCCTCTTGCCTCTTTACATCTTTCTGTTGGCTCTTGTTTTTCTGAGGGAGCAGACACCAACAGACTGGTCTTTGTGTCTCATTGCTGTTGTAGCATCTCCACACTCTGCTACCCTTCCTCTCTCTTTCTTGAGGTTTGAGATTATCCACCTCTGCAGATCCCCATTGGAAAATGCAACTGTAAGCTACTTACCTCTCCCCACTTACCACTCCCTGCACAGGGGAGGCCCAGGAGATGTTCCTAGCCTCTAAATGATAAAAGTGCACTGTTCAAGCACTGGACTAATCTGTAGAGCACCCTACGATGTGCCCGGCACACCACTGGACAGTTACTTGCTGGGAAAGATGTGTGCCCTAAAGAAAATCCACAGACATGGAAGGGTGCCTGTATGGACTGGTGATTAGTATCCACAGCAGTACCCTGGAGGAGTCCCCTGGTTTCTTCCTGACAGTGCATTGCACTAAAGAGCTGGCCAGCTTGCTGCCACCCTGCTTTTGCTCGAGGGGTCCTACAACCCAGGCAAGTGGCACCATGCCAGGGAGATTTTGATTTCTTTCTGTAGAAGAGCTTCTTCTTCCCAACACACGACTGCCTGCAGCTCACTCTCTCTACAAGAGCCCGTATCTGCCAGGCTAACGTGTTACTTTCTGTCTCAGTCAGGCAGCAGGGCAAATGCTTTTCAAAACAAAACAAAACAAGACAAAACAAAAACCAAAACAAAACAAAACACAACAACTAAACTAAACTAAACTAAACTGAGCAAGAAGCACCCAAAATAAGCATGCCAACCCTAACGGGAGGCTGCAGGGAGAGACTGCCAGGATGTGGGGTGGGGAATGTTCCCCAGGCGGCACATGGGGCTGGGCTCAGCCCAAGTCCGCAGCATCCGGACCCTTTTCTGTGCCGCAGCAGGGCTGCGCTTGTCTCCCCGGGCTCTCTCCGGGGCCGGACGAGCCTCCCTGACCGTGCCTCACCCGCGGCCAGGCCATCCCTTACCCTTCTCCCGAGGCGTGAGGCAGCAAGCACAAAGAGAGATACTTTTTTTTTTACGTTTTTGGTTGGTTTTTTTTTTTTTTTCCTTCGTGGGGGGTTAAAAATACCTCCGCGATCGACATCGGGCACCGCACGAGGCTTCGGCAGAGCAGAGGTGATATACGTTTGACAATTCTATTAAAACGTTAGTAAAGTTAACGCAGCCTCGATGGCATCTGAAATACTAAACAGGAGACCAGTTTCAGCCCCAGTCCTCACTGGAGGGGATACACTAGTATGTTTCTTATTTTTATTTTCCTTATAGCCTGTTAAATTGACTAATAAAGTCAACACAGAGTTCTCTGTGTGGCTTCAAAAAACTCAGTAATTTTGTTAGAAAACGTTGAAATCCAACCCCAAAGTATTCAGCCCAAATATTTAGTTAAAGTAACCCTGTGGGTTAATAAACTAAACAAAGGCAAACCATGCAAAACTGCAGCAATGAAAACCAGACTTAAATAAACGAAGGAAAGTTTATAAGAACCCTTTAGCTGGAAAAAAACAGCAAAGGAAAACTGCATGAAAGTTTAATATGAAGCATGTGATACACAGGGGCTTGTTTTACAGGTACACAGCTTCGCTTCAGATGGTCGTTGTCTCCAGAAAAATTTCGAAAATTATTTTTCTGCTAAGCTGCATTTCCTTCGAAACCTCACGGCAGCGATTTCTGCTGAAGAAACACTCGACAGCTTTTGGCAGGTTAAGAGGACCTCTTCTCCGTGTTGCAGCTCTCTCACTGCCCACACTTCACCACGTTGCTAATTTCGGTGTCTGACTTGTTTAGTTATTTCAGCTCCAGTAATGTGGTTGCAAAATATTTACCTTTCACACAAGAATCTGGATTATTTTGATTAGAGACCGATGCACTCTTCAAAATGTTTGCTTATGAGCAGGAGTTCTTCAAAAAGAGGCACGACAAAAGATCCCTCTTTGCAACCACCGCTTTTAAAACAGTTGTTAATAGCTAAACCCCGTTTTGCAATAGAGATGGAGTAAGCCTTTAAAAAAAAAAAAAAGAAAAAAAAAGTGACATTTAAACCAAGCTGTTTAAAAAATATATGCTAGATTATCTCAGACTGCCTTCAGCACGCTGGCAGTTTGGTAATAATTATAACCATCGCTGTTCTGCAGTTTAGGTGGTCACAGAAGAAACCTTCACGACAATTGTTTTTTTATCAAATAAAGGGCATGGGATTGATGACATATTTTTCTCTATGGAATAATGGGTTTCCAATTTATTTTCTTTTGCATTATATCCCCAAAGAAGCAGCCGTGGAGATGACCGCTGGAAAAACAAGCCCCAAAATAACAAGAGATCATTTAAACTTCTCTTAGTTGCTTTTCATTGTCAAGAAAAGCTGAATAAACAGCGTCAGCCCTGCCTGAGAGCTCAGAAAGCAGGTTTGAAATGAAAGAGACATGCAGAGGGAAAAGAGGAGAGCTTTTTTTATTTTCTTCCCTTTTCGAGTACTTAACTTTCTCCTTTTCAGAATGGAACTTCGTGCAGCCCAGGGAGCACTTTATTTACCGTGTACAGCAGAAACAAGTCAAATTTAAAATTAACCTCCGGTCGTGCTGGGAATAGATCGGACCAAATGTTGGGGGAATTCCTTTATTTCCCCCTTCTGATATTTTTGTCCGATTCCGCTGCTTAACCATCACCCGTTGTACTGGAATGAAGGGAACGGTCCCTTTCGGTGACAAGCCCTGATGAAATGATTTTCTTTAAAAAGCAAAAGAGAAAGATGGACTAAGGAACTTGGGGCAACAAAGCTTTACAAGGAGAGAAGAAAGACTTGGGTAAAATACGACACATTTATCTATCAATTGCTAGACAAGACAAAGAAGGCTTAACAACAGTTTGAAAAGAGTGGCCTGTGAATGGTTACTATTCAATTTGTATTTTATTCCCCGCTGGTCATGGAATTGAGATCAGAAGAAAAAGTGAAAACACATGGCTGAGGTCAGTAGGATCAGAGAACCACCACATACAGCAAAGGGAAGGAAAAGCAATGGGAACTTGTGTGAAGAAATGGATTATATAAACAGAGCTTACCATCGCCTGCACCCCATTATCCTATAATTTACACTGCATGGGAGCATAGAAATATATTAAACTAGTGATAGGTTTCACCGTTGCTTTATGCCAATCAATTCCATTATATACTTTCAGACATGTTTAGAATTCTTGGACTAATGTGTTTATTTTAAATATCACAGGGAAATTATGACATCACCGGCAAATAATGCTGGGGAAGGTTGCCTTCCTTTTGAAGTATGCTGCAGTGAAACATGATTTTAATTACATAATCACTTTGAAACCGTAATTATATAATAAACGAAGGAGATTAAGCGGGAAGTGTATAGTACATTAAAAATTGCTTAGGTCCTGGAAAAACAAACCGAACACACAGTGAGAAACGCTCGGTCACGAAGACCACTTGATAAGTTCGGGGTATAGCGTTTATTTGCGTTTTGTCCGAGGCGACAAAAAGATGTCCCCTCCGACAGCCGCCGACGTTTGCTTCCCGTTTTTCTCCGGAGAACGCAAACCCAGCCCGGTTTCGCCCGCCGCCGCCTTTGCCTGGCGGGACCGGGGCCCGCCCGCGCCGCCCGCGGCGCTTGCGCCGGCCGTCACCGCGGAGAGGCCGCCGCCGTCCCGATCTGTCCTCCGCCGCACCGGAGCGCCAGGCGGGGACGACTCTGGTTTTTAAAGGGGGGATTAGTTGCCCTCCCTCCGCCCGCCGGGTTCCGCACACGCGGGCGGGAAGCGCCGCGCGGGGACTTAATTCTGCACGCGTGAGCTGCGCGCGGTGCCCCAGCCCCCGGCACCCAGCGCCCACCGCCGCGGGCTGCGGCACCTCCTCCGCTGTCCTCCGGAGACACGGGGGAGGCGAGGGCTCGTTTCACTTTTTAGGTGGCTTGTGTGTGTGTGTTTGTTTGTTTGTTAATTGTTGGTTTCGTATGGTTGTCATGTTTCTTTGGGTTGTATATTTTGGTTGCTTTTTTTTGGTTGGTTTTTAAGGGCTAGACTGGAGCGCGGCAAGGTCCCGGGGACTCTCCGTGTCCCCAAGTGTTCCCCTGGGACTGCCGTCGCCTTTGCACTCCGTCCCACTCGGGTACGGGAGTCAGATGTGCCAGCCTCCCTCTGCCCCACCTTTCGCCTCCCGCCGCCGCCCGACCGAGCCAGGCACTGGCGCTGCAGGGGAGAAGGAGTGGCCACCGGGCCCCACCGAGTGCACAGAAAGCCTCAAGAAAAGGGAGGGAGGGACCCTGCCCACACGGTGAGTGCCCACGCACTGCCCAGAGCGCAAAGCCCTGGAGGCAGTGGTTGGGTCCCCAGACCAGAATGAAATTTAGACCCAGCTAACCCAGTGCAAGAGTCTGCTTGCAGCATCGGGGGTGACACTTCTCCCCAGTTTCCGGTGGTTTATTGCCAGTCAGCTTGGCTCTCAGGACACATCAGACTCAGCCCTTGCCACACAGTCAGAGATCTGCTCTCAACACTTATCCGATGGGTTGTTCACATCAGGGACATGTCTTTTGGTCTGGACTGTGTATTTCCTACCCATCAGGACACCTTACTTTATGGAAGGTGAAGAGGAAACACAGGAACATGGATGCCCTGAACTGCAGAAATGGCTTGCACCATCCCATGCAGCTTTGTGCTGGCCTGGAGAGCTGTACCTGGAGATCTTCATCTACATGTGCTTCTAGTAAATCCACTGCTCAGAGAGACCTCTGCAAGCACAGATAGGTCTTGTGAGCTGGCAAGAGCTGGCAAGTGAAGGAGCAAGCACAGGCAATCTGCTTGGTGCAGCTTCACCTGGTCCCTGCCTGCAGGGAACAAAGTGGACTGGTGCCCAGGGACCAGGCAGCTCCATGCTTTATCCAGAGTGTCATGGCTTTTCATGCCCAGCCCATCTAGCAGGCTTTTATTTCATCTCTGAAGTCCAGGGTGACTCTTCTCAGGAGCTCCAACATGCACCCACATGGCTGGCCTGGAAAGCACAAAAGCAGGAGATGGCTTGCTGATGGCACAGAAAGCCAAACCAAGGGTGGGAGCCTCATCAGGTGGCTCTGGACCTGGGCAGACCAGCTGGCTCCCCACAGTTCCCTGCAGACCAGCCCAAAACCCATGGATTCCTCTAGGAAGACAGCTTACATTCACACGCAGATGCTAACCGCATACCCAAGAGGCTGTCCCAAAGACAGTCATTTCCCCAGCTGCTAGCTGTGTGGTCATGGATTCTCAGGAATATAATTTTTTCATATGAAAACATTTATTTTTCCTCCAGATGTCACGGTAATTAAGGCGGAAGAATGCACTCTGTTAAATGTGTGAGAAAGATCATGGTGCCTCACAAGTCTACAGGAGTCCCTGGAGGACCAAGTACCAGATGGCACAGATGAGTCTCTGACAGGGGCATAGGGGTGTATAAAACAGGCCTCAGCAAAACTCTTAGGAGACGCCAACCCAAGAGAGAAGCTGGTCACAAAGAGGGGGAGAGAATATGGCAGTGGAAGGTTTGTGGTGGAGTGGGGAGGCTCCAAAGTTGTCTAATCAGTGTTCTACACTAGCCAAAGGGTAAGCACGTCATGGGGTGTTTTGGTCAGAAATTAATCTGGTTTGTGCTCATCATGGTGTAATGTCTGCTGTGGTATTGCCAGAAGTCCTGCTCTCCTAATTTCATGGGGAACAACAAAGGAAGAACAGAGCAATGAACAAAATATCTGCCAGAAAATAAATAGTCTTAAGAGGCAGTCAGTGGCACCTGTAAACCACAGGCAGCAAGGAGGGGGAAATAGGAAGCTGTTCTGGTGCTAAAGGGCAACGAAGTCGTAAGAGTGCCTGAAGCACCCAGAAGTCTGTTTTCCCCTGTGCAGATGTGGAACTTTTTAACTCAGAAGCCCTCAGAGTCTGTAAGTGTAAATGAGTTGAAAAACAAAGAAGTAAACTTGTGCTTTGTTCATGACAGGACAGCCCATGGATTTGTCCCTGCAGTAACTTCCTAAAGTGCAGGTTATTAGAGGCTAGGAGGTTGCAGGTCAGTATGACTCGCAGCTCACTTGGCTCTCATGTTTTGTTCCTCTCATTCTGGCACATTTTATTCTCTGTATAGACCAGATTGCTTTGGAGCTTCTCAATAACACTGGTAATTTAAGAATTCATACTTAAACAGCTTATTTCATCCAAGTGCTTCAGAGTCCTGTGCTGACATGGTTAAGTCTGCAAAATAGCCTTGAACAAATGCAGCAGTTTGTTTACTTCATATTTAGTAAAAACTGTGTGTACACTTGGACCAACAGATGGAAATACATAACAGAATTATTTAAATAGTTTCCCCAGTGGAAGTTCTTCCTCGAATACAGTGTGTTGCAAAAATTTCACTGACAGTTTGAAAAGCAAAGGAAACTGAGATGAGAGCTACACTGGAAAACTCTAAGTGTATAATATAATTAAATAAAATTTAGTGGACTGGATATTCTTGATTTGATTGAGCTTAGGTTTATGTCAGACTCATTTAAATTTAATAGGAATTGTTTACTTTACAGTGAAAGTAGCTACTTTGCGATAACATGTTCTTCCACCGTTTTTTATTTGACTCAAGGAAAAAAAACGCTGTTGCTTCAGCAAGCTTTTAGCAAAAATATGATAGGAACATCTGGTGTCTCTGCCTTCTCTAAAGGCTCTTCTTACCTGCTAAAGCTCACTCTTTGTTGTCTGGACTGCATGTCAGACGAAGCCTGTGCCTCTCCTAGTTTCAGCCAGGATAGATTTAATTTTCTTCTTAGTAGCTGGCATAGTGCTGTATTTGAATTTACTATGAGAATAATTTCAGTGGCACACTGATGTTTTCGTTGTTGTTGAGTAACGCTCTCTCTAAGGACTTTTCGGTTTCCGTGTTCTGCAAGTGAGGAGGTGCACGAGAAGTTGGGGGGGAGCACGACCAGGACAGGTGGCCCCAACTGGAGAAAGGGATATTCCATACTACAGAACAATGTGCAGTACATAAACTGCATCAAGTTCCCTGGAAAAGGGCAGACCTCTGCTCAGGGACAGGCTGGGTTTCTATTGGTGGGTGGTGAGCAGTTGTATTGTGCATCACTTGTTTCTCTTGGGTTCTCTTTCTCCCTCTCCTTTTCATTACTATTACTAGTACTAGTACTACTATTATGTTATTATTGTGTAGTTACATTTGTGTTTCAATTATAATACTGTTCTCATCTCAAACCATGAGGCTGTCATGGTTTAAGTCCATCTGGAAAGTCAGGACTAGACAGCCATTTGCTCAACCCCCTTCTCCCCCTCCACCCCTGTGGAATGGGAAGGAGAATCAAAGTAAAACTTGTAGGTTAAAGTAAGAACAGTTCAATAATTGAAGATAAAGTAAAATACAGTAATAATGGTAGATGATAATAATAATGATAATAAAAAGGGAAAAACAAGTGATGCAAAGTACAATTGTTCACCACCTGATGACTGATGCCAGACCGCCCCCCTTCCCCCAGACTGGCCCTGCTTCCAAGTAACTCCCCCCAGTTTGTACACTGGGCATGATGTTCTGTGATGTGGAGTACCCCTTTGGTCAGTTTGGGTTACCTGTCCCAGATATGCTCCCTCCCAGTTTGGTTTTTTTTTACCTCCTCACTGGCAGAGCACGAGACAAGGGGAAAAACAGTCCTTGACTTAGGAGAAGCACAACTTAGCAACAAACCAAAACATCAGAGTGTTTTCAACACCATTCTCATTTGGAATCCAAAACACACCACTGTAACAGCTACTGAGAAAAAATTAACTCTACCCTAGCTGACACCACGACAGAGATTTACCTCTTCTTTCTGATTCTCCTCCCCACAGGAGAGGGAGTGGGGGTGAGGGAGAAATGAGTGAGCAGTTGCGTGGTATTTAGTTGCCAGATGGGGTTAATCCATGAGAGTGCCCAAAGCTCTTTCTCTGACAGGTGTAAGAGGTCCAGGTTTGAGAGAAGACACATCTCCAACACTCTGATGGCAATGCATCCCTGCCTTGCACTCACCATACACAGGCAGTGGAACAGAGGCTCAGAATGGTATAGCCTGTAACACCCATGATCATCCTCTGGGAGCCAAGAGGAGGGTTCCAGTCATTGTTGAGGCAAGGATGTTTTTCACATAAACCTTGGCAGAGTCACAGAGAGGAGGATGTGGGCAGAAATTTCAGGTGTCCCTTCTTGTGAAACCAAAATGTTGCATAACACACTTTTTGCAGTTGGTGGAAGGATCTGAGCGCATTTATGGACTCTGAAACCTACTGACAGACTGCAAAATTATGGAAGTGAAAAGAGGACAGATTGAAGTTTAAGCAGTGATAGTGGAGCACTGTCATATTACTGATTTTCTCATGTGCAGTCTACCTATGAGAGATTGCAAGATGCTGAGCTTGAAGAAACAGCAGATCAAGTAAATAAAATAAAATAACTATTCTTTCTACTGTTCATGTTCGAGTTAACAAAATCTACCCTTTCAAGGCTGTTGATTGATGTAAAAGAATCAACCAGATAAGAAAAGTGGAAGGAGGAGAGCTGGGAAACATTTTTTCCTTCTCAAAAGACAGCATGTTTAAAAATATCTTCTTGATATTCACAGACATCCATTAATTAATGAAAAACTGCTTGCTGGATTTTACAAAGCGTGGGGAAGCAAGTCTGTAATTCCATCAGCGTGTCCAGAATGCCTGGGAATAAAACCTACCAGAAGAGCATTTGTTCCTTTTTATTACTGGTCTTTCACCAGAGGTAAGTCTATCCATTCTTCAGGTTTTTGGTGTAAAAGCAAGCAGACAGCTCCTGAGATTGAGCGCTTGTTTAAATAGAAATTATCCAGTTGTAAGCTGGGGCTGGGAATCGGCATTAGGCCTTACGTATATACTTGTGTTCTGACGTACTTCTTTTAACCTAATAGTATGTAGGAAATGGCTTGAGAAAAACTGAAAGAGCCATTTTTCTCTGCCATGAGGATATGCACGTGTAGGATTTTCTGGAGTTTTTGCTTCAGTAATGCCGCTGGAAACAGTATGCATCCTTTGCAGATGAGACTTAGGAACTGTTCGTCTCTGTTTTGGGAGCAGGCAATTTTCTGCCTGTGATTATGTAAATACAAAGATGGTGAAAGGAAGCTGATCGTGTTTTGACTGAATTTATACCTTCCTTAAAGTCCAGACACATATTTATTTAGTTATTTGCCTTTAGATACAATGGACAATGAAAGTGGCCTTGAACATTTCACTTTAGTAGAGAAACCTAATTTTATCTGAGCTTAAGATATTTAAGTAAGAATTGTTCCAGTACTCACAAGATTGGAACAGGATGAAACTTTGCCCAAACATGGTTGAAATAATTATCCACCAGAGGAAAACATTTTGTGAGGCCTAGACATCTTATAGGAGAGAATTGTAAATTATATCCAGGCATCAGCTTTTTTCTTTCAAGCATCTCAGTGGATCTAGAGTTCTGTATGGCTTGAAGCCTACATCTATGAAGTGTGGACATTTCTAACAACACTGAACAAATTTAAAACACAATGCATGCTAGGAAGTTTTAAATATACGGAGGTAGAAGTTTTTTGCACAGAGATCATGGAGCTCCTGGGTGGAATGTTCCTCTTGCTCTGGTCACCACAATATCCCTAGGAGGATGTGCACATAAGCCATTAAGTAGTTATTATCACATTCAACATACCGTTTTCGACCTTTTTGAGTCTATGATGCCAAAAACAAACTTCCACTGGAGCTGTTGATAACTGAACCCCACATGCAGTCTTGAAACTTGCACAGGTGCCTTTCTTAGTCAAGTTTCCCAGAGCCTTTAAAATAATACAGAAACCTATTGGTTTTTTTGGCTGACCAAAAAAATTAATTGGTTCAAATATGTTACCAAAATTCCAGATGAAAGCACAACGCCCAATTAACTGGGCAGTAGAGATCACGCCAAACCATCCCTTTTAGGTTTTTCTTTACAGGATAATTTGATTCTAGATGAATAAACCTTGTGTTTAAGAGACAGCCTTCAACCTTTGAAACATTCTCAGAGAAATTGTCTTCTCTTATCATAACCTGAAGACAAGTTACTCACTACTTCCCAGCTGAGGTTCCTTCAGACTGTTTCTGTATCCTTCTTGCTGCTGTCTGGCCTGGGCTCTCAGCTGCAGTCAGCCCATTGCCAATCCCATCTTTTGTGCATTATTTAAATCTAATTATCTCTGTGATTATTCTTTTATGTGACAAGTTTAAAACCAGACCAATGAGGACAGAAATCCTGAGTCTTTGTAGTGTGTTAACTGCATCGCTGTTTTCCCTACACTGTCAGCCCCAGACCTGTTGACCTAGAAACGGCTTGCAGAGAACACTTGAGGAGAGATATGCCAGCCACCCTGCTCAGTTTGCTGTGACTTGCTCTCTTACTGCACACAGAAAGTAGCTGTGCTTGCATGGCTCAGAAGCTTCGGAAGCTTTAGAAGCTTCAGAAACCAGGCACTGAAGCGGGATCTGGACCAACTGACCCGATCAGTGATGGTTCTGAAAGTATAATGAGAACCTTCTTGGGCTGCTGTCCTGGATCAGTACAATCACTAGTTCTGCCTTAGGTTTAGAAGGAGGTCAGGCAAAGTTATGTTGAAGCATCACCTCTGTCTCTGAGAGGGAGACAATCCAACATGTTGCACTTGAAGCAGATCATGTTGTTGGTGTCTTACAGATAAATACCACTTACTGCACCAATATCACACAGTGAGGCAAAATCATAATGGAGGAGACACAGTGAAAACAAATGTATTTAAGCATAACCACATGTTCTGTGATTCCACAGGACTAAGTCTTCAAAGTAATAATATTATTTGTAAAACACCTCCCTTGGCAAATTTTACAGGACCATGAAAATACGGCAATAAAAATGTCATTTGGAATGTTATGTAAAATCATTCAAGAGAAGAACAAATAAAGGAGCCTGGTTTGGAGAAAATGAGGTTGGATACCAGTGAAACACACAGAATCAAGAGGGATCCACACAGAAAACATCTGGGGAAGGAAAAGCTATGGGGCTGCCTGTAAGAATAGTGGGGAAACAGAGGAGAAGCAGAGAAGTAGTGATGAGTGCTAGCAGTTTCAAGTAGGAAGACAGGCTGTTAAATAATTTCTTACTGCCATAAAAGGTGGAGTCTGTAGCAATAAATAAACAAGGGATCTGACAGTGACCAAGTCTCTTGCCCCCAACTGTACTAGCCCGGATGATCTGTGCCAAGCTGATGCTCTGTCAGGTCTGTGTTTGAGTCTGTCTCTCTTCCTCTTTTGGGCTGCCACTTACCTGAGCAGCTGGGGCCACATTTTGCCAAATTGGTCATGGCCACTGGTGACCCATGGAGAACTTGCTGGTGAGATGCAGGACCTCCCTGTTGAACAGTGCTGACTGTTGCTTTCTGTCTAGCTGCCAGTCATATGGGAAAAGGCAGTCATACTGAAAATATTCTGTTAATTGCTGTACTCACTGATAAGGCAAACAGTTAGTTTAATTTTTGTGGAGACCTTACAAGAGCCTAAGTACTATAGGGATGTTCATTTAGGGCAACAGTCCATTGACACACACCCTCAGTGCTGGACCCTTGCCTCGCAGCAGACACTGATTTCAACAGGGACTCTGGGTTTCTCAACATCTCAATTGCTTTCAAAAATAGGCCCTTTCACCAAATCCAGTCAGAATTTTCCTGCAGGATACTGAAATTGCAAGGTCAGAGAAGTGACCTAGCTGCGAGTGAGAAGCTGTAAGGGGGTCAGGACTCCTCGCAGCTCTGTTCCATTTGCCACACACCTTCAGAAGACCGTGCAATGGCTGAACAGCTTTCTTCTGACCTGACCTGGCTGCCAGGATTTTCTCTTGCAAGTAATAACTGTAAATTTTTTATATTTCCAAGGAAATATTTTTCAGACACCTAGCAATGTGACGTTTTAGTGACATGGCAATGGTACTGATTCTGGAAAGAGGATTTTTTCTACCTGCTTACTCATCTTCCCTGTTTCGGCCATGAGGGATGGAAAAAGACTTTACAGTTCCTGTCCTATAAAATGATGAATCAGTTGTCATTGGTCCTAAACTAATGCATTCACCTCTTAAAATTTTGAGGGCTCTTAGTGAAGCAACAAGTGAAACAAAAAACTTCTGAGTACACATACACTGATTTTTGTGCCGTACAGATGCTGATAAAGACAGTTACATGCTTACAGGTTTCTTAACCTTTCTTGTGATTCACTGCCACTTGGAAAACACCCACAACAGCAACGGGCCAGCTGAGTTACACAGGTTAAGAATGCCTAGATGTGAAAAGGGATGGTTTTATGATTTGGCTTCCTCAGTGTAAAGCTGCTGGTTTTTAATCTGGAATTTACTGCTGATTTAAAAGTATCAGGATCATTTAAAGTTAGATCATACATGTGGTAGGCTCACTTGTAAAGCAGACTAAGTCATTTCACTCATGTGGAGGAAAGCAAGAGAGTAGTGTAAAAACTTGCACATGTTGAGTTGGGCAAATGAATAGATTAGAAAAGGAAGGAGGGAACAGATGAGTTCTAAGCACTTGGAAAAAGCTCTTCTTGAAAACCAGTGATAGAATCAGGAAATCCCACACAGAAGAATGGAAGTGAAGGCCTTGGAAAATGTACATCCCTGTTCTTGGAATAGCACAGCCTGTACAAAAGGGTGACAGCCTGATATTACATTTGTTGTGTTAGTTTTGTGATTAAGATCTGTGCTTAGAGTTTGAAATGTCTGGCCCCATTAATTTTTCAAACTGGAAGGAGTTAGCTTAATTTCAAAAAGAAAGGGAGTACATTTTTGATAAAACATGAAGCCTGTGCCAAGCACTCAAGATCTAAGGAAGAAAGAAATCTGTACAACTTATTTCTCCACCCGCCTGTTATGTGTTGCCATGATGAGGTAGCCCAATTGCATGTTTACATGCTGTTTTTTTCTTTACAGGAGTATTTTAACAGTCGGAGCATGGGATGTGATGCTTGGGGAATAAAATAAGTTTGTTTACAGAAGAAATCTGCTGTCTGGAAGTCTTTTGCCTCATTTATTGAAGAAGTTGCAAAGCATGCAAGGAATAAGATGAGTTATAAAGACATGGTCTCAAGGTTAAGGTAGTTGAAAAATCTTGTAACACTACTATTCATCTTTGTCCCCCCCACAGAATTCCTCTCTTATACTGGACAAGTTATTTAAATGAAGTGATGTGAACTTGTGGTTTGTACAGCAAGCCAGAAGCAGAGACCCAGCTCACAGAAACGAGAGCAGGATGCAGAGCAAAGGATAGGACTGACTCCCTGCATGTCCAGAGGGAGCCTCTCACGCAGTCATCATTTTGGGTTCAGGCAGCTGGCCCTATGGCTCCGTTTGAGTCAGGGTCTGCTTCCTGTCACCACAGCAGTCAGCGCCTGCTGCCTGCAGGGTGAGGCAGGGCCAGGCAGTCACTTGTTCCCACAGCAGTGTTAGGCTCCCCTTCCCGGGCACTCCTGTGAACCTGGGTACCACCCCGTGGCAGGTCAGGTCAGTCTGGCTCACTAGACAACTGAAGTAACATGGGTATTGCCTATACCTGGGAAAGAGAAAAAAGAACAGCATGTTAAGAAAAGAAGTCCAGAGAAGCAGTGAAGTCAGAGCTAAGCAAACAAGCAATCATTTATAGGCCACAAAATCACTGCTAAGCTGCCAAACCAAAGAGGCCCTTCAGAGTTGCCTAACAGAAAAACCAGCAAGGAAAACAGTGTATATTACTCCCACAAAATGCCATAGAGCTAGAAAAAAGAAGTCAGAAAGTCCTCAATGATTAAAAAGCCACAGAAACACCAAGAAAAAATAGCTGGAACACTTTTCAAACATCCAAAAGTGAGAAAAGATGTAATTAAACAGAACCAGGCCTATGGTACTGTATGGCAAGACTTAAATCGTAAGAAACGACTTCTTTTTTTCCGTACTTCTGCCACATTTTGCTACATACGTAATTATGGCATTTGATTGATCTTAGGGAAAGGAATCCTATTTCACAGTTTTACTTATCACAGAATGATAGAATCCCAGAATAAGCTGTGTGGGAAGGGACCCACAAGGCTCATGCTGTCCAGCTCCTGGCTCTGCACAGGACAGCCCAAGAATCACACCATATGCCAGAAAGCCTGAGAGTGTTGTCCAAAGGCTTACTGAATTCTGTCAGGCTGGTGCTGTGACCACTTCTCTGGGACACCTGTTCCAGTGCTCAGCCACCCTATGGGTGAAAAACCTTTTCCTGACATCCAACCTAAACCTCCCCCGACTCAGCTTCATGCCACTTCCTCAATTCCTATCACTGGTCATGAGAGTGAAGAGATTGGTTCCTGCCACTCCACTTCCCCTTCTGAGGATATTGAAGACCACAATGAAGTCTCCCCTCAGTCTCCTCCAGGCTGAACAGACCAAGTGTCCTGAGGCTTTCTCTCCAGACCCATAGATGGCTTCCACTTCGCCATCTTTGAGTCCCTCCTTTGGACACTCTCTATCAGTTTAATGTCTTTCTTATGTTGTGACACCCAAAGCTGCCCCCAGCACTCGAGGTGAGGCTGCCCCAGTGCAGAGCAGAGCGGGACAATCCCCCCCCTTGCCCGGCTGGCGATGCTGTGCCTGATGCCCCCCAGGACACGGGTTGCCCTCCTGGCTGCCAGGGCACTGCTGAATCAATTCAACTTGCCATCAACGAGGACTCACTGGTCCCTTTCCACAGCTTTTTTCTCCATCCTCTCATTTCCCAGTCTGCACCCACAACCAGAGTTGCCCCATCCCAGGTGCAGAATCTGGCATTTGTCCTTATTATGCTTTATAGAGATGGTCATTGTCCATCTCTAATTAGTTGAGGTCTCTCTGCAGATCTTCCCTGCCTTTGAGACAGTCAGCAGCTCCTCCCAATTAAGTGTTGTCAGCAAACTTAGTATTCTTTCCAGTCCTTCATCCATGTAATTAATGAAGATGTTGAAGAGCACAGGGTCGAGGATAGAGCCCTGTGGAATCCCACTAGTGACAGGTTGCCAGTCTGATGTCCCTCCACTCACTGTAACTTTTTACGCTCATCCTGTGAGCCAGTTGCTCTCCCACCGCATAACATGGTTATTCAGCTGTGTGCTGGACATTTTGTCCAGAAGGATATTGTGAGAGATGGTATCAAAAGGTACTTCTGCTCTTTTTTTCACCTGTCCCTCTATGCTTTGCTTTTACCTTCCTGGGTGTTGAACCCCATGGAACAGCTGATGCTTAGTCTTCTTTCTGAGAAAACACAGAGGAAAAAAGTGAAGGTATCTTAATTGCTGGCTCAGCTGTAGAAAAAATCCAGTGAAACACAAGAGAAGGGAGCAAGGATTACAGTCCAGGTGCATCTAGATAGGAGGAATTCACAACATGGTTGCAAATAAATACTCTGATATGTCTTTTTCCTTTGATGTTTGATAGCAATCACAGATTTATAGATGTCAAGAAGCTTAAACAGATCTTTTAGTCCAGCAGCATATTCCATAAAGGACTTCTAGTGATGGTTTACATATACATGAGTAAATTTAAGTGTTCAATGTTTGTCTAGGATTTGTAAGTTTATGTAGAGACTAGGTACCCCTGACCTTTTGCAAATCGCAACTTTCCCTTCCCTTTATTTCCATTACAATGCTTGGTTCAGTCACCCACACATCCCTCTCTTTCATTTCTCAGCAATACCACAGCACCAACCATAGCAGTAATAGCAACAGTGAATAGTAACAGAAAATAGTATCATGGATTTAATAAAGTATTTGATCATTTAAATAATAAAGTGCTTTGTATTAATTTTCACAATAAAAAAAAATCTGCTGTAGGTTTGTTGTGCCCTCAGGGCAGTGGGGTGAGATGCACTGGCATCATGGAGGAGCAGAGTGGGCAAAGCACTACTGCTGCTCATAAGGACACCCTGAGCATCACTCACAAGTGGGACACAAGGCCCAGTTGCCAGGTTCCATCTGCCATATATCAAGTTTGGATCATGCCACAACATCAACACCTTGAGCAGATCACAAAATCACACTGTCAGGATCAGGGTGACAGGGGAACTAGGCTGACACTAGATGAGATCTGCAAAAATAAGAAGATTTTGTTGGTGTCAGGGCAGTAGTTCTTTAGGATTTTTTTAGCCCTGTGTAGCCTAAAAATAGGAACAGTATTCACTCCGTCACTGAGATGTTGTCTGGAACACATAAACACTTTCTTGACATCATTTTCAAATACTGTAAATTTTTAGCTTGTCTATTCTTTAAGCCAGTGAAATGAGAGTACAGAGAATGCCCTTTGTCCATGAAGTTTGTAAGAGTTAAACAGTGACAGAAGAAGGCACTACAGACCCTTCACAGAAGTTTGTTATTGTATAAAATTGCAATCTAAATATAAAAACTTTTATTTACCAGAGTTCAATCCACATGCAATTAGACAGGCATCCTCGGTGGAATAAACCATTGATTCTTATACGATTGGCTAGTAGATGCTTTGAAGGTTTATTTTCCAGTGAGATGACAGCCTGCTTTCTCTCTGCACGGCCATCTACAAGCATATGCTTCCTAACTAAAAACACCTGTGTGGATGGTCACTTCTCTCTCCAGCGAGTGCCATCATTTATATCAAGGTGTTTGCTAGCATCTTATGTGTGCTCACTGCTGAAGGGCAGTTTCTGCAAATAGCAGTGTCATTTTTTTTTTGCAAAAAGTCTCTTAAAACCACTGCTATTCAATGATTGCTAGGACACTGATCTTTTCTTTATATTATGTACTCCAGTTAAATCAGAGAACCTGTGAAATCAAGAGTAATGCAGTACAGGTCATAGTGAGCTCATCTCCCATCACGTTAAGGCAATGAAAAGAATTCAACTTTCTTACATATGTCACTGCACTAATGCATTACATTAATTGTACGAGATTGAATTATTATTTTTCCTTTGGTTTAGACTAGCATATCTATTTCTTTCCAGATATTATGTCTATTATATTATGATCTTTGCCAGAGCAGAGAAACCACTTCTGAAATCTTATATTATTATTACACGAGTGCCAAAAAACTGAGGTAACTGACAGTATAAACCCCAATGAAAAGCATGTTGTAAAACAATTATATTTTCATGCACCTAATAGAGAATGTTACACAATCTGCAGAAAGTAAACATTTTGACTGCTATTTAAGAACGTATTAATAGTTGCCATACACACTACTATACACTTGTTCCAGCTGTTGCACTTTAAAACTGTACTGTGTCATTATATTTTATTTATTCTTTTAATTTTTCCAAGTGTGACATGGTATGATCATGTCAGTTAAGAAATGTAAGACAAATACCCCTATATAAATTTGCTTAACACTACTGTGGAGACCTTGAAGAGAATAATTCGACCAAGACTGTCTCAAACATGGATGGCAAAACCAGGCAGCTACATTTCTGTTTGCTAAAGAGGAGATTGTTTTTCCCATCCTGTCTGCCCATTCTTTTGATATGGAGCTGACTTTTGTTATGAATCCCATTTCCTTTGCTGTATGGATACCTTTCCCCAAAGACAGTAGGTTCTTTCAAGTCCATTATGTTTGCAAACCTCACCTTTTTGTGTGTGGATGGAATATTGCTGTATGCAGCACGAGCTTTGGAAAGGCCAGTGCTGATTTATTGACTGCTTAATAGTTTCTCAGCAGCAGTTGTCAAGTAACATGCTGGATATTTTTCCTAGTCAGAGTTGCTTTCTGAAGAGCAATTCATTGGACTTTGAATGTGTAGATCTAACACTAAGACACTCAACAAGATTCATCAGATGCAATAAGACTCAAATAATTATTAAAAGATAGGTGTTCTGACTTCATCAGAAAACATTGCAACCTACTGAAATTCATCTAAGCTGCCATGAACTAGATGTAGTCTTCATATCTGCTCTGCTGGAGGTGTATTTATTCTATGAGGTGTTGTGACCTTGCAAGCCTTGAGCTATGGCACTGGCAGCAGGACGTACCTTTGCAGGCAGATATTCACCATTCAATATTGAGGGAGTCTCCTGTTCTTTAGCATTGGATGCCAGATCTTCAGTCTGCTGGTGGAATGAGAACCGCAACAGCTCTGTGACTCTCATGTCCTCAAGCCATCAGGCATCCCTCCAATTTCAGGGTGGTGCAAAGCAAATTTAGCAAGTCAGGCAACCTAGTTCAGCTAAATATAGTCTGCATTACTTATTGGAAATACTCTCCATGCTCCCATTATCTTCAGTCCTTTTACCAGATTTCTGAGTCCTTCAGGATTTGCTTCAGCATAAAACTCTGTAAATAATTAAAAGTGTTGATTACAATAAAAAAATTTGGATTGTACTGTAAGTACTTATCCTTCTGTGGTTTTTCTGAGAAAGACATACTATTCTTAGGTAGGGCTGTGCAATCAACATGTGAAGAAATGTGTCACACATTAAAGTGACATTTTACAGCATTTCAACCACTAGCACTGGTTTATTCATTCCTATCTTACAGATGGAACTTACATATCAAACCAAAATCCCAGTGCTCTTAGCAAAAAAATCTCACCAATTGCATGACTGTAACTGAAATGAAGAATTACCAGATTTTTCAGCTTAAGAACTTACTTTTCTGGTTGATATTTCAATGTACTCATTAGTCAGTTCATGTGCTAATCAGGAGATATCTGAAGCAGTATCTGACGGATAACTTTTTTTTCTTTCAAGGAGATGAGAATATCTTCTCCCAGCAAAGGCCATATCTTGTTAAAGAGTCACAGAGGGGAGATCTAAGGACATTTTTTGCCTTTCTCCCTTTCAGCATGCCATAAAAGGTTTCAGTAAAACAGAAATAGGCAGAAAAGGAAGTTTTCTGGGTCTTGGATGTAAAGTAAGCTGTGAACAGAGAAGCAAGTGGTGGAAATAACTACCACCTTTGCATTGCAAAGGGCAAACCATGCAGGTTTTAAGGAAAAATTATAGTCTGCAAAGGCTCCACCAATATATCAGGACTCACAAGGTCTCACACTGAAAACTGATAAACCTGTTATTATGCAGTGTATATCTGCAGATAAAATAATTTCAGATGTTTAAAACACTCCTGTCTGAAACAACTTTGATTCTAGCTGGGCTTGCTACTGGTAAATAGCAAAGGCTTATTAAAATTTTTACTATTTCTGAATGGAGCTGTTTACCAACACCCCCTGGGTGCCACCTGCCAGCCAGTTGGTCACATGCCACACGGACCGCATGTCCAGAGCATAACACAACAATTTCTCTAGGAGGAGGCTGTGGTAAGTGGTATCAAAAGCCTTGCAGAAATCCAGGTAGACAATGTCCACCACTCATACCACATCAACCAAGCAGGTTATTTTTGTAAAGAGGGTAATGTGAGAGCACATTCTTGAAAAAATTCTCAGCACTTGACAGCTTCTCTGTCCTCCATGGACGCTTACCTTGGAATCTCTCTGAATAGAGCTCTGAGTGAGCTGAAATTTGCTATTCTAAAACCTCGTCAAATCTAAAACCTTCTTTCTTAGTACTAACCTTCAGTGTGCTCAAATGAGTCCCAAACTCCCCAATACTGTGATTGCTGCAGCCAAGTCTATCACCAACCAGAAAATTACAAAGCAGATTTTCTTGGTTTGTGAGTTTGCAAAAAGAAAGTGTTATTTTTCCCCATGATTTTTGTCAGTTATCCATAGATGATACCTCTAAAAATAGTAATAAATTTATAGATACCAGTGAGCAGTGATTTTTTTTTCCGAGGTGCTTGAAGTTCTTATATTGTAAGTACCTGGAGTGGCCTCCATTCTGCTACTCCCTGAATTTGTCAACACCACACAGACATTGCTGAATGTGTCTTCAAGTCCATTCACCTCCCCAGTGTTTGCTTGTCTGAGTGCCCAACGAGTAGTGTTCAGCAAACTCTGATTTTAATCTGCCTCTGCAGAGGAAGAAGTACATAGCTCATGCTGCAAAAACTTGCGGATTAAGAGACCAGATTCGGAGTGCTGCTGCACTACTTTTGAGCAAAGCATGAAAGTAGCCTACAGCATACTTCTAAAAGAACATACCCTAGTTTTGCACTCTAGCTGTCTCATCTTTTAAATGCTTTTCCTCCTCCTATTTCCAGCTTTATTTCATGTATCAAATATTTTTCCATGTTTTAAAAGTTAAATACAATTGCATTGTTTGGGTACCTTCTTTTAATTATCTGGCTTTCTGCTTGAAATTATTGTAGAGATCATAACTAGTAATTATAAGTAGTAATATATTTTGGTGAATACTACATAGCCAGTATTGAATTTTGCAACCTCACTGATTCCATCCATCCTGCTGTACTACACTGCACAATGTGACCATATTGGGCAGATAAATGATAGCCCACAACTCTTTTTCATTTCAAAGTGTTTCAATGATCCTTGGATAAAAGTTTGAATCCACCTAAGCCTTCAATTAACTTTGTGTCGAATTTCAATGACAGTTAGTGTAAGTAATATCTTCAGTAGAATGAGAAAAGGCAATTAAAATACTCACAAATGGCTTTGTGGACACAAAGTTTCTTCTATTGTGTTATAAAAATATTTGCATTCACTATAATATCATGTTGGAATAGTGGTACCTGTTGGACAAGTCTGTTCCCACATCTGATGCATTAGTCCCAGCACTGGGACTAATGGCTTCATCAGAGTAACTACATGCTTGCACGTATGTAACAGAGCACCATTACGTGACTCCATGAGTGTTACCAACAGCTACTGTAAACTACAAAAGCAGCACATGAAATATTATACAAACCCATTAACTTATTTTAAAAACCTATTAAATTAGAGGATAGTGTCTGCAATCTTTGTCTATACATGGTATGGCCTATATTCCTTAGTCTATACTTAGTGAATCGTAACAGAATTTAGAAATATTGAGTGAGATCAAATGACACTGAATCTGTCACTGTAAAAGTGCATATGTAAATAAAATCCAGATTTTACCCTAAGTCCCTGATTCAGATTTGAGTTTGGCCCCTTTTGCTGTGGCTAGACATGTTTTCTCAGCCACAGAGATGCTAAATTGAGAAGCAGTTGAATAATGCTGCTTTCAGTTGTAAATCAAACAACAAATATGAAACATATTACAGCTTTAGAAAATAACCCAGATCACATACATCTGAGGTTTAATATTGGTATAGCTTTTGGAAAGAAATTCTCCATTTGGTACCTTACACCATCAATTTCCAAACTATGTTGACTGCTTCCCTACAGTTGGTACATGTATTTATGTACTGATGTGGATGTGAGATGTGCTTTGTTCCAACCTTTCCCTGAGAGATGCCTCTGCGAAGATAACAGGTGCATGTGGACTTTTCAGGGATTCTTTTATTACTAGGAATTCCAACTAATGAAGACATGGTTCCCTATAACTTTAGCACACATTTTTCTCTGCTGACCGTCGTACAGGGCTCTCCAGATAGTCCCAGGTCTGTTCATCATTAATTTATTTCTTTCATAATCAAACTGTTCTGCTCAAACAGCAGATCTTTTATCTTCTGTAAGAGCATTTGCTTTGGAGGGCCAAGGGCGTATCAGTCACTTCTTAATAACAAGGTCAGACCACTTTCAATCCCATGGTCTGCTGCAGCAGCTCAGCTTGGTGGCCATGAGGAAAAAGAGCCACAAGTCACTGTTCTTACGCTGGCAGACAGAGGGGATTTTAGTGTCTTCCCTGCACCACCTAATCACAACAGGCATTTCTCTCTCTCCTCCTGAGAGCCACATACTTCACATTTTCCCTGTACAAATAACTGCTCAGGCCCTTTTTTCAAAGAGCCTTTATTAAACCACCAACTATTTGCTGTCAAGACATTTAGGATGAAATCATCGTGTTAAACAAATAAACGCAGCTTCACACAGATCTCTGCTCTGGGAGCAGAATAAGAAAATAATTTCTGTCTGCTCTCCACAAAAGCGGCTGGAAAGGCTGAAAGAAAAATATTATTTTTACTTCATTGTGTGAAATATCGTTTTGGAGGATCTGACGCGTTGAGCGTTTGAAGAGTTTTTGCTGGCAGGTTTCAAGGGTCCCCTGGGTTGACCCCCTGGGATTGTTTTCTTCATTAATAAACTTTGCATGATGTGTGTTAAAAGGAACATTTTGTTTGCTTTGTAAATAAGGGATGTCAAACAAGAAGCAGAAGCCTCGCAGACACTAGATGAGGTGCTCTTCAAGGGCAGGGGATACTTGTGTGGAAAAATAAAAGCCTCAGAGAAGTCAAGAATAATGTGACTGCCCTATCCAAGCTGAGGCATTGCTGTGGAAGCTATTCTGCCTGTGAACCCAAATGAGACAGCTTCTTTGCAGATCCCAGAGAGAGAGGCACACTGTGCCTCAAAGCAGCAGGAGGGATACTTTGGAAGGCAAGTGCAGGAACATCTACCCAAAGCAGGGCAAAGCCGGCAAGATGCTGCAGAGCAGGCACTGCCATCACCATGTGGAAGAAGCTTTTTGACAATTCTGCAAGCAGACACAGGGAAAGGGACTGAAGAGAGTTTCTGCACCAGCATTTGACAAGTCTGATGCTGCTGTGGAAATTACTATGGTAAAGCTTTTGACCGGATTTAAGGCAGTAATTTGCAAGACAGCAATCAGCCTTCTGCTGGTCCTGGGGTTTTCTCTCCTGTTTTCTCACAAAGCAGAAGTAGAAATAGCCTGATGTTTATGGTGTTTATTTTCTATTGCCTGCCTCCTTGCCTGTATTGCCACTCAACTCTCCCACTGCTTCTGAACCTATTCATTTTCCATCTGTTGTTGCCTGCCACCTTGGAGGACCCTAATAAGCCTTATAAAACAATTTAGCTCCTGTCATTCACAGCTAGCGTATCTGAGATGCATCAGAAATGCCATAGCCAGGTAACAAAAATGTCCCCAGTGTCACTTTGGGTTGTGCTTCAGGCAGGGGTAGAAGCAGGCAGACAGGCTACAAGACCCCTGCTAGGCATTGGATGGACCAAGCCCCTCAGCTGGCTTTGCCCAAGCTGCACATATTCCTATAGTGTCCTATTCTTCTGGCTGTCATCACAGGGGAAAAAAATATCCAGACTACTTAAAACTTGTTTACATTAGGAAGAGAACAGTCAAGCACACAGTTTAAGAGATGAAGGAGGATCAATTCTCTAACTTAAGTGATCCAGGAGAGGAAACATTTCAGTGTCCAATAGTCCTTAGATGTAATTACAGCTGACAGGATCCTACTTATATTTACCATTTCGTGCAAAGCTGTGCAGTGCATCAAGAAGAGATGAGGTTTCCACAGCTAAGCCTCAGGTCGGCTTTAGAAGCAATTCTAAAACAAACATGAAATTAACAATATTACTTTTTTCTTAATCTGAATTTATCTTTATTACTGAAATATTTACCATATGTAGGTCACATACCATGCAGCCAGTAAGCTCACTAAGCTGCTTTCAGAGCTATGTTAATATATGGAAGAAAAATGTTTAATTTGTCTAAAATAAATAAATATGTTGCTTCAGTCATTTTTGTCACAAAAATGGTGACACGCAAACAATTTTTTGAAGAGGCGAATCAGGTGCAGAGTCTTAAGAGTCACCATAACTGGTCATGGTGACAAATAGATTTTTCCGCTAATTTAGTCGACCCGTAAGTATAAATGATGGAAGGATGTCTACCAAAAAAGATAAAAGAAAAAAACCTGTTTTTGAAGTGATTTGCAGTGGATTTAGAATGGTGAAACAAGATTAAAAAAATCTGGTTTGCCTTTAGAAATTTGACTACGAATATCTTGTTCCACAAGCTCTCTGCATGGAGTCCCAACTTCTGCTGTCTTAGAGTTACTGTTACACTTAAAAATTTTTTGTGCAATGGATAAGATTCATTAAGAATTTGCTCTGTGAGGTAGTTACGCCATATATAGTCTTTCCATGTACAAATGTTGCTATTTTGATTTTGCATCTGGATTCCCCTTTACTCATTCTTTCTTACCAAGAAACCTAATTTTGAATCACAAAATTTGCTTGATCTTAAGAGGAAACAAACTGAGTACCTGGCCTGGGTTAACTGAGTTGCACTAGCAGATATTTATACAGCTGGTGAGTTTACATAGGGTAGGACACTTTCATGGGACAGGATGGACTAGAAAGCTGTCACAGATTTTTCCAGGTTTGGGTACTTAGTTGGAATACAGGTCAAGTCATTCATGATCAAGTGCCAATTTTTACTGAATTTAGGGATTATATGAAATTACTATCTTCATCTTATTCTTTTCTAGACAGGAGATACCTATTGAACTGGTGGCCCTGATGGCAAACATATCAGAGACACCAAAAATGGCATGAACATGGAAATTGAGGTGATCCATTTGAAAGACAAAGGTCTGATCATACGCATGTGAAAAAATCCCCACATATCCTTGATACAAAGGTGGGTTGGAGGAAGTAAAGTTTTGTCCAGGTTATGTCAAAACTTAAAAGCACTGAATGTGGAAGCATCCTTAAATGATGTCCAAGTATTTCTAAAAGAAATTAGGTTTTACACCGGTATTCCCAAAAAACAAAGCTGCAATGTAGTGACAAGTAAAGTATCCTGAAGTATTGCCTCGTGAAGTTTTAGTGGTAGAGTACCATGGTACACAACTTTTAGTCTTCTACTTCAAACAACAAGACATTTATCGTGGTTACTGCATGGATTTTTGGTGATAAAGGTCTAAGGTTTGCGTGGTGACAACACTAGGGACAGCCGTTCTTCCCATGTGAGCGGTGTTCAGTACACACTGTTTGAACAGGTTAGAAAGATTAACATGCAAATTACTTCTAAGTACATAAAGACCATATCTTACAGGTGTTTGGATAACCCCTTTTAAAAATTAAGATTCCTCTGTGAACCTCTCTGGGTAGTCTGTTCACTAGCCTTGGAGTTAATGAATTGTCTAATCTATCTTCTTTGCTCAAGTTAGTGCACTTTTTCACATTCTGTCCCCAGTGGACATGGAAAATGATTGATCACTGTCCTCTTCATAACAACTTTTTACATATTGGAAAATTGTTATCCCTTCCTCCCCCTCCCCTTGAGCCTCATGCTTAGTCTTCTCTTTTCTAGACTAAACAAACCCAGTTCTTTCAACCTTTTCTTGTAGGTCATGTTTTCTAAACCTCTGATCATTCTTGCTGCTCTCCTTTGCACTCTCTTCAATTTGTCTACATCTTTCTTGAAGTGTGGTTCCCAAAGCTGTACAAAGCACATCAGCTGAGGCCTTATCCATGTAGCCTAAAGCAGAACACTTACTACTTTTTTCACTGGTAAGACATTCCAGGTGAAGCACCGAAGATTAATATTTGCTTTTATCCTTACACTGCATCAGCAAATCACGGTATTGTGATTGCCTATGAGTTCCAGATCACTTTCTATGATACTTCTGCAGTCATAATCTTTCTTACCTTGTTTCTTCGTATTTAGATTCTTCTTAAGCCATCTAACATATTTCTCTCTCCTTTATTTCATCTTGAAGGTTTCAGACCATCTCTTGTATTTACCAAGACTATTTTTTATTCTGATCATATCCTGCAAAGAGTGCCTGTATTATACCAACTGCCATAGCTCAAACCGGCTGTTGCATGCTGTGATCCGTGACCTGTTACTGTCCCAGGACTCTATGGCCATGTCATGTCTTCAGTTGCAATGACGTGTGCGCCAGTCTCCAGTCCTAGTAACTCACCAAACATACAGAGAGCAAAACTTTGCCCACCTCACACGTTCTCCACAATGGATGTGCTGTTGAAAGCAGCTCCAAAAGCAACTTCAACCTCAGCTCCTCTAGCCAGGGAACACCTCTGAGAACACAGCTGTCCTGCTTGAATGCGTCCCATATGACACCAAGTATGAATCAAATGTACCCTACACAGTATTTTCTTTGAACTAGAATAGTCTGCTTTTAGGTTGACTTCATTATCCTGGACTGCTTTGCCTCATACTTCATCTTCTGAAACCTGATGCACTGGTTCTTTCAGTTTAATACTTTACTTTTTTGAAATGTGATATTGTTATTCAGCTGCTCTTCTTTCTTCTTCCCACCTGTTCAGCCTTTCTTTTTCATCCTATGGTCAATTTTCCTCTGCCTTCAGATTCTAATCGTATTTTTCCAAGAACCAGTATATCTCCCCCCATAACTGTCCTTTCCCTTGAACCATTTTCTGAGGACATCTTGATATTTTCAACACCTTCTGGGAACATAATGGACCATTTTTTGCTTTTGCAAAAGATAAGCAAGCTCTGCTGAAACTGTTCTTTAGATATTTCTATATTGCAGGATTTGAGGTTCACATATTTTACAACTTCCACCTCACCATCCAGTAGGATGATTTGTAGTCCAACCCTGCTAAATCTTACTAGCCCCAGACATAGCCAACAGTGCTGCCTCACGCACCTCTCTGAAATATCAAAATAATTACATAACCGTTACTTAGGTTCATATATCCATATGTAATAGAATTTACACTTGCATTTTCAAAATAAACCTACAAAACAATATAAACTAATCTACAAATTTAAAATAAAAATAGAGAATCCAGTTGTTACAAAACTGGTGGTGGCACCTGCTTTGACATGATCCTCAAATTCTTGGCATTTGTCTGGAGATGCATCAGCAAATTGTTTTGCTCTGTTACCTCGTTTTTCTCCTTTCATGTTTCTTTCCCCCGATTCACTATCTGCTTCCAAGATTTTTCCTGGATTTCTTTTTCTGGGTTTTGTCCGCTTGAAGATCTTCCCAGTAGTTTCCTTCAAAGCCAGTGGAAGCCCCAGCCCCACAGAAAGTTTTTCACTAGAATGATCCCATTTCTGACTAATTCTCGTTTGCAACATAGTGTCTGGTGTCTAAGGAAGCCAAAATCCTTCTGTCAACACTCTGCACAGCCAAGTATTCTCCTTTACCCCTGCCTGTTACAATCTCTGGGATCACATTCAGACCCTCTGTTCTTAACCTCCCAGAGCTGTGCAGCTGCTGGTCATGCAGATCCAGTAAATCAACCAAAGTCTTCCATCTCCCATCCTCCAGCTTCTCTCAACCTGGTTCTGAGTTATTCCAAGCTGCCTTTCTTCTCTGAGCCACCACTGCCCACTCTTGCCATTCCTCTGCTGTGCACATGTGCAGGGCCCTCCTGAGGTGCTCTTGGCAGCAGATGGTCCCTTTGCATCTGCCGAGGGTTCTCACGGCTCGGCTGTCCGGTCCGCCTCTCCCGTGTCACCTCGCCGTGTCGTGCTCCCCCACGGAAGGCTGACACAGCCTATCCACTTGTGCGTCTTCTGCCTGAAGACTTCAAAAGGCATTGCAGATTTTTTCCAGCAATGGGTGATAGCAGGCAACAAAACAGTGATGTAATTATTGCCACAATTGACCTGGTAAATTAAAAGCCAGATTACAAACAAAACTGGTGACCTTATTCTAGTCAGCAGCCTCCAGTTCCATAACTCGTGTCTGAGTTATGGGACATCTGCAGAGGTCTAGAGGGTCTCTTAACTCTCCCACAGATCAGAAAATAGTATTAGGCCTGTTTTATACTCCTGACATGGATAGTCCAAGTGATTTGTTCTGGGTCACTGAGCAGAAAATTTCCATTGCTCTTAAGCATTACCAGGCTAGACTCTGCTGCTTTCCAGGTTCAAAGTTTTTTAGTTATGTCTCTAATGGTTTTTTTTGATTGCTTGGTTTCATGACATGGCATGTTTTAGAACATTGTTGCTGTGACATTTCTTTGAGACAATAGACTTTACAGTTACCAGCTTTGTTCAATGACTGGTTCAGTGCCCTTTGAGGAAGTCTGTCCGTTCCTCTATACGACTTCAGTCTTATTAAAAGATGTATCACTGCAGAACAAAAAATCAGGTTTTGGAACTTTTCAGTTCAAAGCCATCTACAAAAGACATTTTCCTTCTTTTTTTTTAATTTTTATTTTTTAATAATGGACTCTTTTCATTGATGAGTTTTTGACATAGCCTGTTTTGAACCCTTGCTATTTGAAACAGCTTGCTGATGTTTTCTTAAATTACATCCTCTTGTGGGTCTGTAAAATCCTGAAGTTATTACAAATAAATAAACGAAATTTCTCTTCATGATGTAAACCAGCTTTGAATGAAGTCATTGAGTGGAAGTTTGACTTGGATTGCTTCTGAAAAATTGCTCAGACCCAAGGCAAAGTTCTGCTTTTCCTCTCTGTGCTGCAGAAATTGGTGAGCAGCTGTTCTAAGTCAACTGAGGGGTGCAAACCCCTGTTGCTTAATGTCTTGTTTTAATTTCCAGTGGGAAACCAAGTATCAGAAAGTCCATACTCTCCAATCCCTTTTCTTTCATTCAGTTTTTCCAAGTAGTATCCTCCTGAGCAAGTTGCATGGTTAAGTGTGACTGAAAGATATGAGATCTGAGTTCTCCCTTCTCTCTTGTGTTAGGCATCTTATCCCATCAGGCAATGCAGCGGGCCTCAAGTTTCCCCTCATTACTGCAGTTGGCACCAATATTTAATGACCTGTGCCATTCTGAGCTGAAGCACAAAGGTTGTGACCCCATCCTGAAGAGCAGACAGAACAGTTCAGACTCAGCTGTGGGACATGAGACATGAACAAGCAGTGCTATGAAATTATGCTGGCACTTCACTTTGTTCTTTCCCCATTCCTCCCCACCGTGGTCCTCTGCTCTTCCACAGATCTTCATCACTCTCATGGACAGCCTTCATGTCACTGAGAGAAAAACTAGACCTTCTATGGTCCCCTGCAAGGACTGAAATTTGAGTCTGTATCACCTCAACGACGATTTGCTCCAGTGCACTATGAGGAGATGCCAAAAAAAAAAGTTTTGTTGATTGCTTGTAGATTCAGGAGATGTGTTTAGTCTTAGCACAAAGCTGCACATTTCTTCAGCTAGCATCTGGAGCTCTGATCATTTTTATTTATCATTTTGTCTTTTCAGTTTCAGTGCTGTTTTCACAAATACCCATCATCAACGCAAACACTCAAACAAATACGAATCATTGAATGTGTCCAGCATGTCAAACCATATGCACACAACATGCTTTTTAATTATTTCATTAGCTGTAGTAATAACTTGGCAGTGCAACCAATAAATACAGCAGTCTGTCTCATAATACTGAAGGCAATGGCCTGGACAACCTGCTCTCAATTCTTCTGAGAGAGGGCCAGATTCTGACACCAGAGTTGTAGACCATGTTTTAAATGATGCTGCTATCTGAAAAGCCCTATGCAAGCATTGAGACTGCTTATGGACTGAGGTACTACCTAGTCTTTTGACCACAGTTAACAAGTATCTGGCCATAATCTTCACAGGAATCAAATCATGGGTGAAGAAAAATACAAATAAGATGGCAGGACCTGAATGGTAAAACGAAAGTTATATTACATGGTATAGCTTGAATGAAAAAGAACAGTTTGTTAATAGGTGAAAGTCCATATAAATATCACATTTAGCACTGTGACTGAGATCTAAGTGCTATTTGCTCCTTCTCCAGTTGATAAAGATCTTTAGCTAGATGGCTGCCAGAGGGTTGTCACTCTGATTCCCCAAGCACTGAGCACTCATACCACTGCATTCCCCATGTCTATGGGCAGATGTTAACCCTGGTTGGAGAGTGATGTTGTATTCCCACCCCTCTGTCCCCCCACCCTGAAAACTCTGAGCTGAAAATCAAAATATTAGCGGGTATTTCTTTGTACCTGGAAATGCTGTCACTGCAGGGTCTGGCAGAGCTTCCAAGACCACCTCTCCCACTCTTCCCAGTGTGATGGGGAGATGGCTCACCTCATCCTGTTCTGTGGGATGGAGGTCAGTCGAGCAGCACATTTTGTCAGATTGAGCATAACCAGACATCCTGACTGAGATGAAGAGAGCTGCTACATTCAGCTTCCAATCACAGCTCCCATGAAACTTTGTGGCAGCATTTCAGTATGGAAATACTTCAATTTTCAGACATTAGGGGGTAGAGTATGGGATGGAAAATGCTTGTTAAAAAACTGATACTGTTCACAGAAAACTGACACTTAAATAATTCATTTAGCTGCACATCGATTTTCTGTCAATAAACGGTTTTAAAATGTGCCTGAGCCCTAGTCAAGCCTGCAACCTATACTGAGCTATTTTATTACTCTGAGTACCTCTGAATCAGTTAGCCCTGCTGTTTTCTCTTCCTTCACATAAGGTAGAGATTTGTTCATCTCATGGGATGGTCAGTCAGTCCTTGGCTCCCCACACTGACAGCCAGGTTACAGTTTCAGCTCCACAAAACAGTGTTTATATAAGAGCTAGAGAGAGAAGACACCTCTGAAAAAGAAAAATAATTATATTTGTTTGTGTTATAGAAGCCCTCAGCAGCCCCACTCACAGCTGGGCCCCGGTACATAGCACAGGGTAAGATCATAGCTGCAGTCAAAGCTGCTTGCCATCTAATTAAGACAAGATGTAACACGCTGATGCAACAAACGGTCGAGAAGGGGATCAGCGATGGCAGAAGCACTCACTCCTTAAGAGGAGAAAGAAATTAGAGGTTTCATTTTCTGCTTGGAGCTTTTGTGGGTTTTTTTACCTTTTCATGGATCCTTCACATTTGTGCATTTAAGTGAAAGGTGAGTTGGCATGAACAACATCAGACCGTATTTTGCAGTGCCATTTATACTGTGATTGTCTACCCCAGGAACTAGCTGTTTAGGTAGGCTCTAGAAGGCAAAGTTTTTTCAGGAGTCATTATTGTTGAGAAAGCCTTAAAAACTGTATGTTGCACTCAGTCTTGACAGATCAACTCCCTGAACTGGTAAGTATAATTCTGAAAGAACAGATCAGAGGTATGGATCAGCTTTTTTCATCTGAATGAGAAGCTGAATCTAAAAATTATCTGCAAACCTTCGTGTTTCAGTATTAATTATTTCCCCATGAATAGTCTTTTTGTAGGTACTCAGGTACTGTGTTTATATCAAAGTCCTAGCAACTCCCTGTATCTTCACCTGTCCCAACTCCCATTGTTTTCTAGACCCTTGCCCAAATTTCTGGATTTTGAAAGGAGGGACTCCACATTTTCCTGTTTAATTCAACGGAACAACTCTTATTTAACAACTGCAGAGAGCAGGCAGAAGTATGAGTTGTAATGTCACACAGAAACATGGCAAAAGTGACAATATGCTCCCCCAGTCTTGCGTTAGGATGTCTTGATGTAGTACTGACATATTGGCATGTTCAGCAGGAGTAGTTTTGGTCATTGTTTGGAGTCTACCTGTAAAAGAAAAATGCCTGGCAGAAGCAGAAGGTAATGGCAATTCAGTCTGCAGCACTCCTCTCTCTAAATTAAGGCACTGAGAGAGTTACAATTCTGTTTGAAAGAGTTCAACAAAAATAACCTTTCCTTTAAAAAACGTTTCAGAATAGTAACTATGGAAAAACAAAATAAATTCAGTAAAAGAGTCTTATCATGGTTCAGTCACTGATTGTTGGTGATGGAAGTTGGAAGAAGAATTCCAAAAATATTGATTTTTCAGTAAGTTTTTCACTGAAAATTTGCATCTTGGAAGGAGCATGCTGAAATCTCACCTCTTTCACATGACATAGTCTTGAAAATGTGCAAATATATTGAATTTTAAATGTGTTCACAAAACTTTACAGCTGCTAAAAGAAAGTGCTTTGGTATTTAGAACTGTTACAAGCAGGCATATTTAGATTATCAATCAGCCATTTGTAAAGTACTGCAATAACTAAATTACAGCTCAGCCAGCCTAGCCTGAGAGTGCCAGTCTCCATTTCTAATGATTTCAACATCATTCTTAGAATTACATAGTTCTAAATACCCCTCAAAACTTTACTCCAACCTGATCTAATTCTTCAGAAAATATAATCCTTCAGACAGTACCGAGTTAATACTTCGATAGGATAAAAAGGGATATTCATGATGCTGATTAGAATGGACTGTCAGTCTGACAAGCCATGAACATGAAATACAAACTGCTTGTGATCATTTAACTCCTTGCAACACAGCGTTCCAAAACTAGGCTGTTCATTCAATTTCCCTGTTAAAGCAACTACAACTTGCTCAGGTACAATTTTAAAGAAAATTAAACATAAAGGTGATATATTTCCTCATTTCCTGCCCTGAGTTTATGTAGCACTGCTGCATTTTGTTAAAAAAGCTGTCATGTTCCACCCTACCACTGGACATATTTCAAAAGTAATTGAACTAGTCGTTAAAGTATACAGGGAGCACCCACACTGCAAAACCTGTTTGCACATTTATTTCAAACTATTTCTCTGTTCTAGTGGACACGAATGTTTGTACAATGACTATTCACATTTGTGTACACTTAATATCTTTGCTCTTTAGAATAATAGCACCATTGCCCTTAGGCAGGAATGTAAAATGCTAAAACATGACCACAGAGGCTGCCCACTACTGAGCTGTGAACCTGCTGGTCTCTGTACCTATTTCGTTTTCTGTTTCTTAGTCAAATCCCAGTGACATGTCTCTCATGTGGCTCAGTAGGGCTCTCAAGCTTGCAAAGCTAGCATGAGAGGAATGCAAATCTGCCCATTTGCTGCTGGTAGAAACTATATCCAGTAAACGTGAGCTAGTGATCTAAAATCTTTTGCACATTTGCAGTCAAGGAGACTTTAAAAACTTTAGACTGCAAAGATAATACTTACTTTGATAAAATGAAATTTCTTTTTCTAATATGCAGTTTATTAGAATAATAGGGGGGTTGAACAAAAAAGAACAGGTAAGCACTGAGTCATTTTGGCTGGGATCTGAAAATCCAGAATTAAGTTTTGGGGAAGAGGTTTTTTTAAATAACTTTTCAGATATTAAGCCTTCCGTCTCAAGCTGTGAGCATATTTTGTCCTTTCCCTTAGCCTGATCAAAGAGTAAGGTCTTGTATGAAGGTTTTTTTTCCCCAATTCTTTATGGAAACTTATGCATGACTTGAAGGAGAAGAAATAAGAGAAGGGCAGCCCTCTTCTAGTCTGGCAATCCATGTTCCATCAAGTTTTTCCAGATGAAACCGCTGCCATTGGGACCTGCCCATGGGCTGACAGCAGCCTGCAGAGAAGTGCTAATGAGGAAGTGCCTGGGGAATATGAAAAAATACCTTTGTTGTAGCATGACTAGTTCGTCCACTTTAAAAATATGAGCAATGTAAACAGAGGCCTTTCTATGTGTGTCATGGCAAGGAGACCAAAACTATCATGGAAGGTGCTAGTTTAATGGTTCTGGCACAGGGCCAACAAAAAGGCCAGAAGGTCATGCCCTTTCCAAAGGTGCAGGGTGCAAGCTGGTGCTGGAGGAGAACTAGACACTATATCCACTGGTATAAAACAGTCTCCCACCAGCTGCTCTGATTTATAGGAGCTGCAGCGGTGCAAGACCGCTTCAAAACCAAGGGGATAAAAAACAAGCTTTATGCTTCTCGTGTCCCCATCTTTGTAGTTATGCATTCTGCTCACTTCCCTTTTGGAACCTCTAGATTTTCATCTAAATACTAAAGGGACCTCTAAGTCCAAAGACCAGCTCAGACCTTCTTTGTTTACAGCTAGCCATCTGCTTTCCTAGCCACGGACTGGTTATCTGTCATCTTTTCCCATTTTGTTTATGGATATTCCAAAGTCAATCAAGGAGATAAGTGTCTCTTTTATGCAGCTAACAATATCTCAGATAAAACATCTACTGTAATACATTAATCCATACGCATTTGTTTCGAATGTTTAGGTCTATTGGTTTGAGCTACCTACTCATCAGCTGGCATCTAAAAGCAGAAGTACACCCGCAATTTTCTACTGCAATAAAAGAAAATACATACAGATAGCCCTGTATAGCAAGGAAAAAACCCTGTGGCTCCTTTCTCATGAAAGTGTAATCTTTATTTGTAAAACAGATATCACAGTATAAACAGAAGTACTCAGTTTATGTAGACAAGGGCTCACAGTCTCCTAACAAAAAAAGGGCTACCCACACCCAGCTCAGAGAAACACTTATTACACATCTGTTCAGATGCCACTGGTTGCACATGAGGATGTCTTTCAGCCTGAAGGCTGATGCTCTCCTGAGTGGGGGGCCACAGGCAGAACCGCCCTGGGCTTCCCACATCGAAGTGTTCAAAGCAGGGGGAGCCAGGCTCCAAGCCTGGCAGTCACACTCCCTTTTCAAAGAAGATAAAAGCAGCAGAGGAGAGTTACAGCACAACCGCAGCATCTCAGCTGTTAAACAGTACTCAAACACAATGTGTTTCTGGTTAGTTTAAGGAAGGATAAACAAGATTTAATATCTGGCAATGAACACAATTTTTTTTTCTTGCCCTATTAATGATATTTGGATTCATTCAGATTCATGAAGCTTCCACTCACATAAGACTCCATTCCATTTCCTAATTTTCCATCTTTTTTATTTCCTAAAACATGAGTTGTTGAGCTAATGAATTAAAACACTCTGAGGTTTGGTTTTGGCTCTGTGTGCATCTGTGCTCTTTTACTACCATAATTCAATGTGACAAGTTTATTGTCCTAACAAACACTAGCACCTATTGTAGAACTATAATAAAACAAGAAAGATTGCCTTAAGCAGCACATTTTCTTCAGAGAAGACCAAATACTACCTATTGACATTTTGTTTTCCTCACATCATGTTCCCCTTTTCATTCCATAGTGGTCACTAAACATGCAAGTCTGTAGGCAAAGTGGACTAGATTAGAGTTTAAGGATCAGCCTCTGCAATGAGCTGGATCAGATGGAATTCATTCTTCTTATTAGCTTTCAGCTGATACTTATGAGCCTGAGCTCAGGACTTCGTTTGTGCAAGGCACATTAAACACTGTGAATGCAACCCCTGCCCCAAGGAGCTTGCAGCTCGAAAAGACAAGTATGCAAAGATAAGACAGATAAAAAAAGCCTAGGACTTTGCAAAAAACAAAGCCAAGACCAGCCTTTGCTAAATCAATGTGCAAAAAGCCAGTACAAATGAGAGGTCAATTTCTCCATAAGAACCAGCTTAAATGTTTCTATACAAATCAGCCACGTCCAGTACAAGGCTAGCCCTCCAGATGAATGCCTGTCCAAAAAAACACAACCGCCCCCAGATCTACAGCTAAGTAAATAAACTAAAATGACCCAAAATAAAATGTGAAACACTCTGTTTTTCAAGGCTCACAAAACAAGTTTATAATGATGCATATGGTCCTTATTTTACCCATAATGGTTCTTTGATATATAGTGGCAAGAGTTTAATTCATTGATGGAATAACATGTTCATGTAACCCATTCTATTGCTAATGAAATAATCAAGCCTTCTCTCCTTGTATCTCTTTGAAAGGCTATATTCAATAGCAGGTCTTTGAATATTTTACCAGCAGAGGAATGACACAAGAGTAGCACACACAGAAACTAAAGGGGAGTCTGTCACAACTTGTTCCCTTTAAAAAAAAAAAAAGAAAATTATATTTCTGCAGAGAAATGCTGATTCATTATGGGTCTGACTCAGCACAGGTAACAAGGCAGTTGCCCACCACAGAAGACTCCTTTAGGAAAAAAGTGCTCTCTTCCAAGATGCTTACATTAGTGGTGCAAGTGCCCAGGCAAGGTGGACTTCCTGCTGAAGCAGGATGTTTGGCATGGGCCAGGGCTGGTGGTAAGCACTTTGCAAAAGCACTCTTTCCTGCTCCCTTCAGTCCTCTCCTCCCTCAAGTGCAGCAAAAGTGACCTGAGATCTCCAGGGCTTGCTTTCCTTGCTCTTCTCCTCAATCTTGCTGTGGTAGAAGCAACCTGACCCCAATCAGGTCCCGTCCTTCATCTGTGGGCTCAGCCCTGCCTACATTACCAAGAAGTGTCAGGCTGCCTTTCACAGATAAACTAGGGAAAATCTAGATGGAGCGGAAACACTGGTCTCTTGTCTTTCAAACTAGGTATTTTCACGCAGCTGAGTGTTCAAGAATCTGACTGAGAGTAATTAGTGCGTTTCACCATATCAAGGACTCTCAAATTCCTGTTACTTTTTATCTCTGAGAAAAAGCTCAGTGTCATCAAGTGGCAGAGGTATGGTCTCTTCTTAAAATGTTAGCTACAATTTATTGCATTCACCAATGCCTAGTGATATTCTATGGCCTTCAGCATCTGAGCAGACTGCATGAAGCACTGGAGGAATCAATCTGATACTAATTTCAGGTTTTATGATATTTTGTTAAAATGGTTACACAAATACAGCAGGCATCTGTTTAGAGCATCTTTGGCACTGTTCAGAGAATCTATATTTCACTCAGCTTTCATCCCAGATTTAAATTAATTACTGCTCAGGGAAGGGACAGGAAACAGACACAGGTATATACAACGCATGTGTTACATATGCTTATTTTGCCTGATGGAAAGGGAGTGGTGGGGGCTGCAATTTTAAAAGCTTCCCACTTAGCCTACATTTTCTGCCCCAGTCTAGCTAAAGAGGCAGCGTAACCACCGCTGTTTGGTACAGTGAGATACCATGTGTAATCCAAGGAGGAGGAGGAGGCAAGCCTCCTCTCACATCCCTAGAAAATTCATATTCATCCCATGCTCTACTCCATCACACAGACCAAGAGGCTCCACTTTCAGCCCTCCAGGACACTGTGGTGGAGCAGACTTGCAGCATGTAAATGAAGGGAACCCAGGGACTGGAGGGGAGCAGCAGCTAATTAAACTTTTCAGCAAGGATAAAATTTAGCAGATCTACATATAAAGCTAAAATCCCTGATTAAGTTTAGGACTGCAAGGGAAGTCAAATCGTGTTCTTCTCTGCATTGTTGAGGACCAGCACGGCACACAACTCAGAGAGTTTATCACACTATATGTGAAAGCAAAAAAACCCTAAAAAGATTAATTATTCGTATTTTGTTTTTCAACTAGTCTTAGAAAAAGAAAATCATGAATATGAGGTGTTTACTGCATTTGTCAATTACTAAGAGAGAAAAAAAATGTGTCTTTCACTAATAAAATGTTTCAGCTGCAGCATTTAGCATTGCATTTTAGTAGATCTATGCATACCTTTTTATTTCCAGGCATAGAGTGAGGACAGAGACGAATTTTTCATATGCAGCAATTTCCCTGGTGGAAGTTTGCTATTGAGACTTACAGCTAACATATTGAAATATATTAATAGGGTTTAAGGTTTCCATTTATCTTCATTAAAACCAGTTTGAGTCTGAAAGCTGACTTGAGGATAATTTTTCATACCAGGAATGAGAAGACAGAGGTTTCACCCCAGCTCTTCAGCTGACTTAAGCAGTGATTTCAGACAATTCTCATCAGTTTGGAACACAGAAAGTAAACTTAATAGCACATATCTCTCTCCAAAGTAGCCTGACATCTCTTTTAAAAGGGCTGTGAAGCACTAAGAGCATTTTAGGTGAATTCATTTCTCTTGTCTAATGATTAAGAATCTGAGCAGATGGATCTTCATACACCTGGACATTCTGCAAGTTTTATAGTCTGGGAAACAGTCTGCAGCTCTTAAAAAGTGAAGCATTTTGTGAAAAAATATATACTGCTGTTTTTAACAAAATAAAGGCTTTTCAAAATCATGTGTAAGTCAGTACGATAATGCAAACATTCATGCCAGAAACTGCTTGGGAAATCATACCTTTACTGCATTTTAAAAAAAATAAATTATATATCCTCACAGTCTTATCCAGACAGGCAAAGCAGTGCAGCATAATCCTGCTGGATAAAGGTGAAGAGAAGGAGTGATGTCTTCTGTGGCTTCTTCTTTTCCCTTTCATGCCCTGCTGTGTTCCTGGGACCATTTGGACCATCTGGGTGGGAAAGCAGCCAGGAGAAAAACACAGCACAGGACACCACAAAACCTTGGGATCATGCTGAGCTGGCACAGGTAGTGGTATGGGCCTGGGGGACGTGCTGGGGAAGGATGCAGCTGAGGGGAAAGTTGCCTCTGTGACAAGCTTTAAGCACTGCAGTTCTCTGTTCTGTCCTTAGCAAAGCAGAAAGACTGAAGTTCTTTTTTCAGCTTACAAGTAGTCTGTGGATAGATGAGGTTGGGAACAGGCACCCAGCAGAGATCATAAATAAGCACTTTGTCCCAAAACTCTGAATTTTTGATCTTTTTTGGAAGAGGGCAACAGGATATTGCATTTTTGTTCTTCAACTGCTCTGCCAGAGTACCACAGTGCACACAAGCACGGCACAGTCCTGCTGTAATTTCTCTGTTGTAGATAACACCTCAGCTACAGACTTCACTGTTTCACCATCCTTGTTGGTGCTCAGCAAATCCTGCAGGACTTAGTAAGTCTTACAGGAACATCAAGCGAAGTAAGACTGCAGTAAAGGTATCTTGAAATGGTCTGAAGTTAAATGATTTTCAATTTTCTCTCTCCAATTGGAAGAGAGCTCTTGGAACAATACCGTCTTAGTGTCTTGAAAATTTTCAGTCTCTTTTTTTTCTCTATAAGATGGGTATAATGATACACACTTTCCTTGGTAAATGCTTGGTAATTTCCTTGGTAAATTACTGCTGTTTTTTGTGCATTTGCTCTGAAACTAAAGTTACTGTGCAAGGACATCAACCAAAAAATCTTACTACAAAAACACAAATGTGTGAATAAACACCATAAAGAAAATTCACACGCTCTCAGTTAAGCAAAATACCTTGCAGAATTAGGTCAGACTCTTCAGACAACACTTACAAAATTCAGGCCCCAATTTTTATTAATTCACCCTTTAAGCAAAACTCAATTTTGATTTCAACTGGTTTTCAGCAATGCTGTGAAAAAAGCCAAAACACCTTCCCAGGGATTATGCCAAGCAGTAGTTTTGAACAGGTTTGGGGCAATATTCAATGAACTGTAACTAATCATTTTCATCTTATCGCCTACAGAGTCATTGCATTGGAATGATGTTTGGCTAATTTTCCAAAGGACACATTTACTATGGATCGTTCTACATAGCTGTCAGGAATGACAGTGAGCCAAAACATACTCTGTCAAGGGAAGTGTTCGGTTGATGAAATTATAAATAAGTCATCAACCAAAAGTCTTTTAAAATGAATCATCATTAAATGTTTCTCTAAATACAGTGTTTAATATCAAACTCCAAAATAGTAACTGCAAGACTGTCTTTCCCTACCTCATTCACAGATCTCCTCTTTGAACACATCATGAGAATATTAAGTTAGTTAATTTAAGCTATATGTGCATGCAAGCACATGCAGAGAAGTAAAGACTGAGATGTGTTTTACATAAAGCAGGCCATTGTGCACTGATTATAATGTGTAAAGAGGAAATATGTTTATACCACAATCTATTCTAAACTCAAATAGGCAGCAGTACACTGTGTTTATAAATACAAATGCAAAACCTATGTTAAGATAATGTTAAGGGTCTGGATTCTAACCACAAACCCCAGGAAGTTCAGAGCAAACCTTGAAAATTTGGGCCTGATTCTGATTTCCATGTAACCGCAGTATCTTCAGCAAAGTTTGTAGGGAAGAGAGAAAAAACTTCTTTCTGAGGCTCTCTAGGTATGGCAGGGCTTGTGCAAAATGTTATCGTAGTCAGGTGTGAGGGTTAGGTACAAGAAAACGACATAGGCAGCTGTGACAGTGTCCCCCAGCGCGTCCCTTAACCTAATGAAATGTGTATATGCCTACGTGGGTGTGTGCAAGAGGGGAAGGATGGAAATGTAAGGCTTTGACAAGCACGTCCTCAAAACTCTCTTTTGTTGTCCAAGACATATGTAGACATTACAGAAAGCTTGGAGCAAGCTGAATATTATCAGTCTTTCATGATGCATAATTTACAACATTACACTACCACATTTTGAGGAGACTATTACAAAGAAGCACAGCCAGGGATGTCCCCATTGAGATACACAACTGAAATATTAATCAAGAGACTTCAGTGAGGAAAGAGGAGGAAATGACCTAAGCCTGTGCAGTCCTGTGTGATATTCCAGTGCACAGCCATGACAGTAGAAGAAAATCTGATAAAGGCAAGAGTAAGTTTGGATCATTCCAGCTAGACAAGGAAGGGACACAGCAACGAAGAACAGTTGGTCTGGTGGTAACCTCTAACAGCTGGGGTACATGTTGGCTCTCGTCTATTGGGAGAAGTGAGCTAACCTTCCAGATGGTAATGCTGAGACATTGGAGCAGCCAACAAGTATCCCTACTGTTACAGCATATTTCATGTTTTACCTTTCTGCGGCTTTCCATATATACAAAATTCCATATATACATCCTTCAGTAAAAACGGCTTTGAATATCTCACTTTCCCTAGCAATAAGGCTGGTGCTCTGACGAATATAGCAAAGCCTTCCCTGAGATACAATCTCCTATGAGTGTCTTCTAGACAATTAATTGTGGTGTTCAAGAACCTCTGTAGAGCAATCCATTTGTTAATCAGTCCAGGAAGGAACTGATAGGTGGTTAAAAAAAGTCACCATGTTACAGTGTGTTATGTCTCTCAGTGAATCCTCGCCCAAGACCAGGGTCAAACTTGGAGGTCAGAATAAGGTTCCTGAAAGAGCCCTGAAAGGGTAGTTTAGGTGGAATTTAGGTACTAAAGAGAAAGTGAGCAAGCCACAAAAGCATATCCAACTGCTTTGCTCTTAAGCAGCTGTAGATGTCTATAAATGGAGCGGCCATGTAGCACAGATCCTGTAAGCTCTGCTCACATGGTGCCAAAAACCTGCACTTTGAATGGCCTTAATCTGCCTAAAAGCAAAAGTTGACCTCCACCTTTCCTATAATAGCTGATGTTTGGTGAACCTCCTTGGGAAGAAGAGATACAAGGCTGCACACTGTCCTCGGCCTGAGGCTGTTGCCACTCATGCTCTGCCACACATCCAATGCTCTCCTGTCAACTGCCCCAGCAATGCCCAGCCATTCCTTGGATTGGAGCCTCCTTGTGGGCTGGAAGGCAAACAGCGCCATCAGAGAGGAGCAAGACAGTGTCCACGTCCATGTCTTACTAGTAACAGTGACAAAACTGACTCCCAGAACAGACACAGGAAGGACAAGATGGGCAATCTGACTAATCCGGAAACAGATATGTAAACCTCCACTGGCAGGCCCAGAGAGAAGAACTGACAGTTTTCAAAAACAGGCTGTCCATCTCACTTCATCCAAAAGAAAAGGAAGCCCAATGCACAGACTGTGTGAAAGTGAGGAAAGGAAGTATGCTGAAATAATGGTGGATGCTGGTAGAGTCCCAAAACACATCAAGAAGAGTGGAATATACCTAGAGGATAAATGTTTCAATAATAGTTAAGTTTGCTTAGATGTATACCATTTTCAAAGGAAGTACAGAAGGGGACCATGTTAATGAGTTTCTGTTCCCAGTTAATGAAAATTATACTTCTGATGTTTCTCCTGGCTTTCCATACTATTCATCAAATGATATTTAATGAGACACAACTTCAGCTGCAAATACATTGATCATCTTTCCATGAACATTGACACACTTAATGTAATCATTAATTAATTATGTAATCATTAATCAAGGATCATTTCTTTACTAGCTTGTACTAAAATTCATTAATATAGAAAACCTGAAAAAATGGGTGTGTGTTGTTTGCTATTAATTCACAGTTTATTTAAACCAGTACTTTGTTTCAGGTTAGCTTATTCATGAAATGTGTCATAAGCAAAAGAGTCAGTGCTTTAAAAAACTCTAAAAATTAACTTAAATGTATAAGGAGATGAAAATATTGTGACTGTAGTCCCAGCTGACATACTCGAGTGAAAACCAGGCATCGACTCAACTAAAGGAGCTTTCCATGGGCAAAAAAAGAATATGGGAGAAAACTCAGGATCAGTCCATTTTTCCTACCCCAAGGGCAACAAAGAAAATTCCAGGAAACTTGTTCTTTATTAAAAAGCCATAAAGAGACATACTGTACAAATAAGTGTGCCAGATGAGAGCACTTCTATATATGGTTGGGTCTAGAAGACAAATTCAGAGATAAATCCTGCCTCCAGCCAAATACACCAACACAGATCATCACAAAGGCAAAGAGAAGACCTCCGGTAAATTGTATCGTCCTTCACCAGCCAGCTTGAGACACTAACACAAGTTTCAAACCTCAGCAAGACAGAAATCATCCCAAAGGAATAACATTCTTGTCTTCTTGTGAAAAGAGCGTGCTTGTGCATACTGCAACTGTTGTTAATATGTCGTGGGAGATCCATACAGAATTTCCTGAAGCATGTACTGAAGTATTGAATTTTTGTCATATGCTCTTTCTACAAAGGACTCAGAACCAAACCCAAGGAATTCTTCATTTTTTTCAATTCTTGATCCTCTGAAAGAGGCCTTGATGTTCATTAAAAATTTTTATTTCTCTTAGCAGCTTTATTTGACAAAGATTAGATAGAGAGTGTTAGGCTGAGAGATGAGTAGGTGGGCTCAAGCCAGAGATGAGCAAGTCAGACCGTCTGCTGGAGACCTTGCAAACTTCATCACAATGTTTATCACCCTGTGCTGAAAGGAGCCCTCAAGGCCACAGTCCACAAATTAAGGAGGTGGCTGCCTGACATCATGTTGGTTGTGGTTTTCAGGCTTTATTCTATTTGCTTTCATGCTGATATAAGTCTTGAATAACTCCACTAGGGATCACCACATTAGTGGGTCAGCCTAGATTTGCGTCTCTGGAAAGTGAGCTCAGCTCCTGCTCCATGGGGCCTTACCTGCTAGACAGTGAGAGAGCATGTTCAGACTCCTCATCTGTTTACTGTCTGCTCCTGATAAAAACTAGTAACTTGTCAACTACACATAGATAAAGTAAGACTATTTAAAATTATTAATAAAATTATTTGCATAAGAAATGGTTACTCCTGAAAATCAAAACTTCTGAGAAGAAAAACATTTATTAAGAGCTTGGAGTTTTGATGGACTTTTGTTAGTATCACAGTCACATAAGAAAACACCTAAATCCTTATCAGCTCTATACTTTTTGTTTTGCTCCATAGTAATTTTTCAAAACATGTCCCACAAACTATTTGCAGATAATAAGGGTTTTTAGTATCCATAATTTGATGGTAATCAAATTATGATTTGAAGTTTCTGTGCCATATCCTAGACTGCTTTTCTGTGGAAAAATGTCATGGATTTTGTTCATTGATAATCCACCTGGTGATTTATCACCAAGTGATAATATAGGTCAAAATACATTTTATTACAAGTGTCAGGTGTTTCAGAATGCATGAGTGCCATCAAGACAGCCCGTGCACCAAAGGACATAGAGGGGCATTGGTGTTAAAATCCTAGTTTAGGTTCAAGATAACCTCATGCTGCCCAGATTGGATAAAAAATTAGAAATTAACAGAGGAATCTCACTGGAATCACCAAGGCAGAGGAACAACATGGAACTGAGACAACATTGAAGGAAGAGTAGACGTGTTTTAAAAAGAAGGACAAGTGCAGGGTCTTGCACCTTCCTGAAACTAAAAATAACCCACGATAGATGCAAGCTTACCTGAATCAGGGAACTAGACTAAGGGAAAGAAACCAAGAAAGGGCAAAGCCCTCATAACCATCTGGATAAATCTGAACAATACGTTCAGAAGGAAGGAAGGGAAGAAGAAAAGAAGAAGTAGAAAAGAAAAAAAGAAGAAAAGAACCAAAGAGGAAAAGAGAGAGACAGAGATACATCTATAGGACTTCAAATACCTGGGAGACTGAGGAAAAGAGGGTGAGTAAGGTTTTTCTCCCAGGGAACAAGAAATGTCTTGTCCAAGTGGACAGGAAGCATGCCTTAGGTTTTGCATAGCACTTTGCTCAGCACTTCCAACATCTCCCACGGAGTCCTGCAGACATGTCTAAAATCTGAGAGTTCTGTTTGATCTCTGGGCTTGTCTAAACTTTGAACTTTGCCCAGCCGAATCACTAGGGTGGCACTTGCAGGTTACACAGCCTAGGTATCGTTCCATGAGCAGCTGGAGTGTGACTACGAAATCTTTGCACAGATACACCAAAATTCTATCACTCTGAGTGTCAGAAAGTCTGAAGGTTCAAAATGGCACTCCCAGACAATGAAGCAAGCAGCAGCTCTCAAGATATTTGAGGTGCTTAAAGTAATTGTAGATGTAAGATCAGCTGCCAGATGTTGTGCTTTGAATTATAATTTCATACAGAAAGTTCTTATACCAAGCCATATATTATTCATAATTAGAAATATTTTTTTACAAATTTATATGGTTAAATTTTTTTTGTCTTTTAAAGGAAGCCTGAAAGGCTCATTTTTATATCTGAAAATATACCCAAAACTTGTGAAGGAAGTCCCTGTCTTCAGGCAATATAGTGTTGTCTTCTTTCCCATTTTCCACAGTGGTTCAGTCTTTTCTCTTTGATGTGGTCCCTGGTACCAGAAAAGCAAGTAAGCCCATTTCAGCTCTTGTGTGCCAGCATTTCAATACCTCCAGCCACCATCTTAGTACCTACAGCTGAAAGCTGGGACTGGGGAATAGGCAGAGGAGTGAGGGACATCCTGAATTACATTCCTGCACATCCTGACTTCCAATTCTGAAACCAACAGCACAGCAGTTAACCAGAAATCTTTACCACCAGAGTCAAATAACATCCAAAAAACTAGGATTTACTCACATGTCAGAGACTGATTGCAGCTTGTCAGACACTCCAGGCTAAGTGATTTTAGAGCAATTTCTTCAATTACCAGTCTTTTTTTTTGTATGGACCACCATGAGCAGACACCCAGAAATCTCACCACTCCAGTAAGCACTTGGCAAAATATACACACTCGCATATATATATATATATATACATATATATATATATATATATATATATATATATATATATGTACGAGCCGGCGCACACATACACACACAAGAGAAAAAGGGCTGTAATGCCTGCAATTTCCTACTTTATCGACTGAATTTTTTTTTTTGAGACTGGTTAAGCAGACGCTGTGCTGGGTGGTTAGTGATTATCATTTTTCTGCAGTGTTAGGGTACTTGACATTTTCGTTCCCCAGTGACTTCAGTTAAAAACAAATAGGTCTACCTGCAGTCCACATCTGATTGCCAGATGGTCTCTTTGCCTATGAAGCTCCCATCTCTGAGTGAATTCAAATGACCTCACACATACATCTTCAAACATTGCTATCTGACCACAAAAATGTACGGAAAACGCAACATCTGTACATGTCTGCATCTTAAATCCCTGTTGTTTCACAAAATATATTGCTTGTCACCCTAAAGTCTAAAGCCTCTTAATGATCTTCAGGGGGAGATGTAAATGGTAGCCTATGAATTTAGAGGCTGTTTGTTGCATTAAACTATTCAATTTCAACCAAAGGTCAAAAGATAGAAAACTATTCATCTGAGTCCACTGAAGCAAACAAATATATTCCCATTAAGTACTTCAAGTGGCCCCCAATGCACAGCTGCGTGTCACCGTGTGTCTCCGTGTTGTGTGTATTATTATGCAGCTGATGTGTCCAAGCAGTTAAAATAAACTCAAGATATTATGAAACCATCACTAAAAGTTCAGAGCTGTTTTTACCTGAGTAACAAAGGCTTATCAAGCCACACAGCCTGTAAGACCCAGCATTGGTTCAAGGGAAAAACTTGTCATATCAGCATCATCATACATGTAAACCCAACAAGAGGGTAAGCATAGGTTCCCTCAAATGAATGGATGAAAAAACAGACGGAATATCACAAACATTTTCCAAACTGCAGCAGACTTCTAGGCCAATTAAATATGGTTAGCTTTGAATGGGAGAGGAAATAGTTTTCTTTGCTGTTAAATGTCAAACAAAAAATATTTCCTTGGGGCATAAAAACCCAGTTAATTTTTGGAAACTTGCTAAAATTAATCAACCCTGTGTGAACTTTTAACCAAAACAAAACAACACCAAAAAAAAAAAATAGAAATATATAGGGGAATGTCAGAAAACAGAAGCAGAAAAAAAGAGATTTTGAGTTATGTGGTACTTACATGAGTAAGAACTTTTTCTCAAGATGACTTAACCAACCAGCATGGGAAATCATTTGCATTTTATGCTTAGCAGAATATAAAGTTGAGGACAAAAAGGGCTGTTTTATTATTACTACACTCTTTTAAGCTTAAATACAGCCATGAGAAGCCAGACTGAGATTTTTTTCATGACAAAGCCAAAGTGCAGCATTTACACTTTCAATTTGGGTTTTGGTTGGGTTTGTTTGCTTGTTTGCTTGTTTACAAAGCAAACTTAAATTTTGGCACCTGAGAACTGTAATTTGCCCTCTGTGAAACCCATTAAAATGTCTAGTTACCAAGGAGGAAATGCCAGTTTAAGTTATTTGTCCCTTCTACTCCAGTGTGACTCATTTTAAAAGGGAAGAAATCACATTTGAAATCCTCCAAATAGCAAACCACCCCAACGTTCAGGCATCCCAAGTTTCCTGCACTGATACACACTTAGCTCCTTCGAAGGGAGAGCCTTCATCACACAAAGTCAATAGTGGCCATCAGGAAGTAAAGAAAACATTGGAGAAATTCAGTTAATCTATCCTAGTAGACGAGGTCATGACAGGACCACGTGCATAAATAGCAGAGGTATTATTTTCAGATGTAGATGTTCCAAACAGGAATGGACCAGCTGGGGAAAGGCTTCCTTCCAAGTCCCCTGAATAAATGGCAGTTTTTGGCTCGGGAGACTGTGGGCTGGGATGTCATCCTTTTCTATCATTGTCAGCTCAAGGGAAAGTGAGAGCAAACCTCACACCAAAGACCCAAAGAAAATCTCTTCTACTACACCTGAGGGGCAATACTGCAGAATGGCAGAAAGAAATGAGAAAAACTGCTTCTGTATTTGCATTTGTTTTCATTCTTACTCACTTTTTGCCCTGTAAAGACATAGGTACAAATATTCAACCTGCAGTTTGCAGTGTGGCTTTTTCATACTGAACTTAAGACGGGCTCCTTCAGACTGTGCAAATGAGAACTGCCCATTTGCCCTGCAGTTTAAATCCTTGGTAGTGTAGGGATTAGCCACTTACTCTCTAAACCAAATAAATGCAGTCAGACCAATGTCCCAGAGAGTTTTTCAGTCATTCTGTGTCATCTGACATCTTAAAGTGTTTGGGCTTGAATTCCCTTTGTATTCTGGACGCGTAGCAGTAACCCACAACCAAAGCATTTCTGTTCCCTTGAAGCCACTATTGCAAACACTTTTTGCACCGCTTGTCAGATGTGAAAAGAGGATGATATAATTGAGCCTGCTTTAAAAAAAAATCAAACTGACATAATATTGCTAGTAACTTGACAGCTTTATGTAAAGCCTTCCCCTGAAAACCCAAGCTGATCACACTGTTGAAGACAAGCAAAGGTTAGGGAGAAGGTTTAGGCTCTAGGACTCCTAGACTCAGCCTTTCAGAGGTTCGGTCATATTTAGCTTGCCCTTTGACATGACCCAGGCTTAAACAATAGCTTTGTGGATATGCTAAATGGCCACATCTTGCCAGTTGCTGCCAAATTAATGAGCCCATGTCATTTTTAGTTTACAGTTCAGTCATAAAGCAGCCAAGTGGAAAATGAGGCAGGGACCGTTAAGGAGTGTCACGCAAATTTTCAAAGGGTATAGTCCCTAATTCCTCACTGCCCCTTTTAGAAGTCTCTAATCATTGTTCACTTTCCTCCCCTTGATTTCTTCAGATCCTCTAAAGATCCCCCTCACTGGGCAAAAGAGGCTGGTCAGAGAAACTGGGTACTGGTAACTCAATGCAGGAGAGTTGAGGAGGAGTAAAATGCAACCTGCACTCATGATTTGCACAGTTTAAGCAATCTGAGTGCTCACCTGAATTCCCCAGTACCCACCAGGGGCATAAATGCCTAAGTGTTGCATAGTTATGCAGAGCAGAAGTGTTTAATAGCTGGAAGGGACAGAAGCAGAAGGAAGCTTTCACATTAAAAGGGATTGTTTTAAAGGGAATCCTATCCTGAAAAATGCTTGGAGAAAAGAAAAACCATAATTTTCTACTGTCTTACATTATTTACAGGCAGGGAAACTTAAATCAATGAAACCTAGCATCCCATCTGCACTTTCAGAACTCTTTTCTTGGTCTGTGGCTTAATTGAATACCCAAGACTCAGTTCAGAGTTGCAAAGCTTTCTGCTTCAATCCTAAAAGGATGCCTACGTTGCACAAGTGATTTTACATGCTTGCAACCTGAAACCACACAAATCTTGCCAGCTTTCCAATGTGACTTTGGAATTTTGAGCAGCTCTGCTCTTCCCTGTCTCACTCTGCTCCCACCTGTGGTTTACCTCCTCTTGACAGCTGTACTGGCATATTTCCTCATTCTTAATCCATCTTCTTCCACGTCTTCTGTCCCTGTTTCTCCCCAGCTGTGGACCTCATTCTTCTATTCCACAGCCTGGGCTTCTACCTTGCAAATGTCTCAGCTTCCCAAAGCTCAGCTGTTGGATTTTCTTGTGTGTGGCCTCACCCGGACGCACAGGATTCTCTCCTTTGCAATTGTCAGGGATCAACGTTTGCATTATCCTCAGGCAGCCTCCGTGGTTCCCTATTCAACTCAAATTTGTCCTTGTTGTTTTTAAAGCCTGCCTCAGACACGCCTCAGGCTCTCTCATACAATTTGTCTCCCTCTGTTCCTCTTCTTGCTCTTCCTGATTGTCTAGCACTTGGTTTCCTGTGTCCCTCCAGGAGCTATGTGTATTCCTTGAAATTTTTACTAGGACTATTCAATTGAAGAAAAAATGGTTTTATTTCATGCTGCATTCACACCCTTTTGGCTCGAGTATAGAGGAAGAATTTGCCAGCAGGAGTATTTGCAGACACAGCAAATTTGAAGAATATAGGTCAATATTCTTGGAATATTAATACAAGTATTTGCAAAGAAACTCAGTTCTAGGAGGTACGTTCTTCCAATTGGGAAGCAGAGCAGTTGTCACATGACCTCTGTGCCCATCCAAAATTTGAAACACATTTCACGTTTTAAAGACAGAATTTTCTCACGGAACCTCTTGCAAACCATTTACAGACCCTTGGTTAGATTGTGGTGCTGCACCACATGCCCTAAATAGAGAGCAGTTCAAGGCCACACAGGAAGAGCCAAAGAGATTGAGTCTGTCTAAGAAATAATTCTTCTCCAGGGTTGCTCCCTATGTGTGGAGGTGAACAGTTGATATCAGCTAGTAGGAAAAAAAATATTTAGGAATAGAAGAATCAGTCCTCAGAATACCCCTGGTTTTCTTGGGGTGCACTTCAGGTCATCCTTCTCTCGACCTGAGCAAGCTTCTCCCAGAAGCAGGTATGGTCCTGTTCTCCTGCTCCAGGCAGAAGCCTATTCCAGCACCACACCCATCTTAATTTAAGGAAACCTCTTCCAGTTCCCAGCCTAGCCTTGTTCCTAGCTATTTCAGACACTTGTATGTTTCTGATAAGAGCACCATTAAGCTGTCATTAAGCTATTTTTTCCTTCTTGAATGCCAGCCCATGTGGTTGCTTAAGCAGCACGTAGATCCTCTCTCAGACTGTTCCATTGAACTAAATGCTGTTGAGCAATTTTAGTTTTCTCTAGTAAGATCAGTTCTTGTTCCCCTAAATGTACTCCAAGTCAGCTCTCCTTGGCCTCTGTTCCTATTTGAATCCTTCTTCCTCAAACATGGGTGCTCAGAAAGGCACGTTTTATTTCAAGGCCTCACTGATATCTGAGAGATTATGACTGGCCCCTTTTTGTCTAGTGAAAATGCCTCTTTTGGCATATGCTGTAACTGTGCTTGACTTATTCATTGCTATATCATGCCCGTATCTATTCTGTATTTGTGTTATTTTCAAATGACAATCTTAATTTTTATTGCAAAATCCATGTTACCCGGCAGTAAGTGCGTGATCTTAAAACTTGCACTACTGACTGTTATCCTATTCGTATTACTTCAAACCCGAAGTAATTCAGGTGTTCATGTTATACATTCTGGCTCACCACCATATCCTCTCCTTTTGTGCTGATAAGAAGTGTCATTAAAACATTTCCATGCTTTCTACCAAGTCACTTCCTCTACCATTAATTGAATCCTTAAACAAGTCTAGCTCTAGATTAATCTTCGAAGAGGTGTCTCAGTAACCCTTAGCCAATGAGATGCTCCTTTGGTTGTCTAGTTGATCTTCCACTAGTAACCATATCTTATTCACATAAACTGATAATTTCTTGTGTAAGACCATGTGATATCTTTTACTGAAGCTGAGATAAATTAAACCATTCTTATTTCCTTGTTTAGTAACATAGTTAACAAGGAAAAAGTCATTCTTTTGGTCTTGCTTGTTTCACCTATTTCTAACTCAAAACCTATTTTTCACCAACTTCCTTGTGTGTAACTATCCTTGTCTTAGAACTGGCATACTGCTGAGGTCAGACTAAAAGGACTAGTTTTCCAGCCTGCCACTTTTCTATTTCCTAAAACAGCATGTACACCCTTTGCTCTCCTCTAGGCAAATGCTACCAGATTTGATTTAACTCATTTATTCAAGATCCCATCACCACGAATTGCAGTCTCATCTTTCAGTTCATTAGGGACTCAGAAAAAAGTTACCCATTCCCAAAACACTTTGTGCTCTCTGTATCATGTTCCTTCTCAGAGATTGCAAATTTCCATGCTCTTACCCTCATCCTTAATTGTCTGCCCTGTTCCCCTTACAAGAAAAAGGTCCAACAGAAAGGGAAGGAAAACTCTTAGCTTCTCAGAGCCCATTTAGATGATGTGGAGGACCCACGCCCCTTACTCTTTAGCAGTACATGGTCATATTATTTTTTTGTTCTTCCTCACCTTCCTTCCTCCCCTTTCATTTCATTTTGCATGGGCTCATCTCCGACCTCAGCAGTTTTTATTCCACCCTTGTACTCTGCTGCTGGTACTTGCCTCCTCACTGCCTCTCTAGATCTTGCACAGGACCTGAGCACAGTGTGCTAACCTCATTCAACAATACGTGTCCCAATACCTGTGACCAGGCACCATCTCTTCGTCTTCCTGGTTTTTCCAGCCCTTTCAAACCAGTAAAGTAGAGCATAACTCCTGCAAGCAGGTGCCCTTCAAGGTAGAAGAGCTCCACGGATTTGACCCCACTGTACAACTGTGAAGACAATCACAGTCTTCCTCCGAGGGCTGCATTCGAAAGGTATCGTGAGCAATGGACAAACCTGAGACGAATTAGGTTGTGTGCACGAGCTAAATCCTGAGAGAAGAAGAGAGACAAATAATTGGCATGAATAAAACAATAGTTAAAGTTACTCACTCCAGTGTGCAAAAGGTCTTTCTCTCCCTTTCTCTTTACCTTTCTTTCTTCCTCTTTCTGTCTTCATTTTTCTTCCAGCTCCTCATTTCTCTATCACTATTACTGTTCCCTGGATTTCCCTACAGCTGTTAGAAAGCAGCTTAGAACATCATCCCAGATGCTTCATTCTGAAGTCATGGAGGTGTAATCTGCTCTGCCACTTGCTGCAAGATATTAGACCAAAGTCAGTACAGGAAAATGCTGGCACTTGTTTCAGCTAAACCTCTATGGAGAGGTGTGGGGAATAGTGGTGTCATTTGAATCCTTCACAGTAGTTATTTCTCCAAACCTATCATAGTCCACAGAGAGGAATGGGAGCAAATAAGGTCAGAGTTGGGCCACTCAGAAAACAGACAAAACTGGCTTTCGAAAGGTGTCCAGGACCAACAAAAGAGATACTGAGTTACTGCAATAGTAGCTACACCAAATAATTTTGATCTTATTTGGCAGCAGAGAAATTTAGATCACTACTGGGGTACCAGCTTTCCATGTACTGCTGCTGCTCCATGTGCTACAGAGAAACCCTCTCTCATCAGTGGCTTAACTGGGCTTTGCAGAGAACTTGCCAAAGGTGTGGGCACATGCTCTGTTGGCTCTTCCTGCACCACAGCAGAACAAGCAGCAGAGAGCTGTAACTCCTTAAACAGTTGCCAGAAGAGGAAAAGAAAAGTACAAACCTAAAAATACCACCAGATATGTGTTACAAAATCCTTGGTGAAAGACAGACGTTTTCTTCATTTGAAGCCAAAGACCTCACTCCTACTGAAGACATCATTCACAATATAAGCCTGCAACCCTGACCAGACACTACTTTTTTTTCAGCTGAGTTTTTAGACCGTGCACATACCCAATACGATGCAAATCTTGTCTTAGACAGTTATAGGTGAAGTTTTTGAAAGGCAAATGTATTTATAATGGCAAAAGCTGATACTCAAAGTCACTGAAGAACTGTTTATTATATACTAATCTCTCGCTTAGTGGGTATTTTATCCCTCACCTTCTGACCTTGAGCACTCTGTGCAGCAGCTCTGAAGCTACCCCAATTAGTTACTCAGAATGTAGGCTGACATGGTCGAATGGCTTGGCATCTACAGAGATTCAGCCATAACCTGAGCAGCTAGATTTGCTTTAATCCCATAAAAAATAGGCAGGAATACAAATGTGCCAGATTATCAGCTGAAACAAACTAGCTCTGCATCACTAGGTTCAGTGATGCTGTGTTGGTTGAATCCATTGAAGCATTTGGCCTCAATATATCCTAGAGAAACAGTCTTTCAGAAAAATAATCAATGCGAAACAGTGTTGTCATTGGAAAGCCTGGAACTGATGCAAGTTAGAATTACTCGAGTTCTTTGGTGTGATATTTAAATACCTGTGTTTGAATGCCAGGGAACTACAGGCCAAAGAAACTGTTCCAAGTTGGATTTGGTAAGCACGGGGGTTTGCTTTAAAGAACATTAGTCAGGCAAGTTCAGTCAAAAGTCATATGTAAGATTATTAGCTCTTGTGCAGGGGTTTTCTCATTTGTGTTGGCTCTTCAAATGCTGTGGAAGCTGTACTAAGCAAAACACTGAACAGCTGAAGATGGTTGTGCTGGAGGCGGGCTTTTTTCGCATGCCTTCCTCACTGTGCATCCGCTTACTATTGGAATCCCACAAGAAACGAATTCTGTTCTTACAATCATAGTTTTGGGAAAGCAGTTCTGCAAAATGGAGGGGAAAATATTGTGATGAAGCATCCTTTTTCCAGATTTCTTAGTATTAGAGACAATGGACCCGCGATGTCTCATATAGATAAGCAAGGGAAGGGACCCAGCAGTAATGAATAGCATAGTCATGCTAAAATAATGTTTCTAATTCCAGGATTCCAAGTTGTGAAATGGTCACTCAGCCTTAAGTCTGCCCCTTTAATATATTGTGAGAAAGCCCCTAATTCCCTGCTTATTCATCCTGTCACTGAAAAACCTTCATTAATGAATTAAAACATGATTAAAGCCAAAAAAGAGCAGCATGTGAAGCCCAGTAGGTAGTCCTTACAAAACTAATACCTTGGGCTCATGCAAGTGTGAACAACCTGTAGGGGCCAGACAGCTCAGGGACAAGCAGAGGCTCCTCAACAGCATCCTGAGGCTCCCAGTGACCAAAGGACCCACAGCATTGGAAAGGTCCAGGGCGACTATGAAACTCGGAACTAGTTGGACTGCTTGTAAAGACCACAGGGACTGGAGGACCCTTTGAGCACAGGGCAACCTGTGGTCAGTGTAGCCTGGCAGGTGGCTCACATTAGGACCTCCAACAATAACCCAGTGGCTGGAGCTTCAGCTTGTTTTTTTCCCGTATCCTTCCCTTAGAATGTGTTGTAAGATGTGAAACTGTGTGGACACTTTAGTCTGACTGGGTAAATCTTATATTTTATGTTCTCATGGCTTTACTCCAAGTGTATAAGACAGATGGGTTGGAGCCTAACTTACTTCAAGTATAACAGATGCACTAGGAAAGACAAGCTATGGCAGATATGTCCTTCCAGGCAGTGAAAGCAAACCAGCTAAATTCGTCTTCCTCTACTCTATGACTGTATGGCTCTTCTGCTCTTTCCATTTTATTTTCATACCTCATATCCCAAGTAACTTTGAAATCAAGTTCACGTTCACATATTACTAATACATTTTATTGATCTTTTCTCTAGACTGGCCCAAGACTGAGCTGGTATTCATAAGCCATACTCTCAAGCACTGCAACAAACGGAAAGAGGCAACAAGTACCTCTCAGCCTGAGCTCCCTCTCCCTCCACCTACTCCACTGGCAGTTTCAGCTTTCAGCTGCACTGACCTTGTGAACGGCCTGTGGGCGTCTTTGGGAAGGAAGCCCAAGCAATCACTTTGAACATCGTTTAGGCATAGCAGCCTCTGTGAATTTATTCTGTACCATGCTCTGCTTCTGTATTCAGTTACAAGCAGTATTTGGCTCTAAAGACAAAAGAACTTGGAAGTTACTTCCATCATGTTAATTTTATTTCAAATCATGCGGCTCTAGAACTGGATATATGCCTCCTACACATCAATATCTCTCAAAGTATAGCTGAAGCCAAAGCTGCACTTCAAAGCAGAGTTAAAGGTGCATGTGAGTGCATAAAAATGTATGTGTTTTGCCTTTTTTCCCCAACCTTCTTAGCTAACTGTGATGACAATACTAGCACCCCAGAGGCAGCTCAGTATGCTGCCAAGCTGTGGCTCAGAGCAGACCTTCTCACCAGGTGGGGGAGCGGGGCTGTACCATCCAGCCACAGCACCTGCAGCAAATTCTCCTCCCGTTCTGAGCAGAGAGTTACATCTTCCTACAGTCCCTTCAGTCTGGGGCTTAGACCTCTGGCTTGCCTTGTTTTTTTTTTTAACCTATTCTCTAGCCTGCTACTGATGAATATCGGAAAATTCTGAGCAAGCTGCCTTATGTCATGATTTCACAAACTCCTGGCAAGTCTAATACAGAAATGGAGACTGGAAGTGAAACTGTTGGAGTAAGAGCCTATAAGAAATATAGACAGAAAGAGGGAGAGGGAGGGAGAGAAAGGAAGAAAGAGTAGGTCCTCTTTCCCTGTTTTACAAATGGGTTTTTTTTCCTTTATTTTCATGGATTAATGAAAAAGAACAGCTGAAGAGAGTTGTTAGAAATTTGTGTTCCATAAACATGAAAAAAACCCTCTTTTTCTACAGTCCTTCTCTGTATTAACTGGTAACCAGTCCTGGTTACAGACCTGAAATTACTGATTAGCATCTTGGACTTGCACAAACGCACTATGCACAAATAAGGCTGTCGGTGTATTGTGAGTAGAGAAAAGTTAATGATTATCATGTTTATAGCTTGAGTTAAAATGAGAAAGCCATAAAGACAAACTTCTGATAAGGTAATACCCATATCTTAGTGAACTGTGAGTTTTGTACTGGGCACCAAGGTCTCCAGTCTCGTTACTGAGTCACTTGTCAAGCTGCTTATGAAGTTGTTCAACCTAGCAGGAACAAATTAGATATGTGTCTGTAGGAACACTAGCATAACTCCTTGCTTTGGTCAGCTGCTGATGTGTTAGACCTCCTCTTGCATGTAACTCTAAAGGAGTGCTATTTTTCCCTTTTGTTTACTTTGAAAATCCAACAGAGTCTACCCAACTTTGAAAATCCAACAGAGCCAGCAACAAGAAGGCGGCATCTCTAAATTGCAGTATGCAGCTTGTATGTCCATTGGCGCAAACCAAGAGTTTACTTCGGCTATCTCATGTTGCAGTGGATGGGTCTTTCATCAATAGCATGAGAAATGGAAAACTTGCTGAAGTCAGAAAGTGACCTTTGTCTTCAGATCCCAGACCTTCAGCGATAACATGTGCCATTGACTCTAAGACTGCTAAGTTGGGGTACCCATCTGCTCTGTATCATGTTGCCACAGGTGTAGACTGTTGTTGTTTCTGACCTTTTACATTTGCTCATCTAAACAACTGGACAAGCGTCTTTTTGTTTCATGAACCTTGTCGAGCCTGTTAATTACCCTGCAGCCAGAGCTTCATATAGCAAGAAACTCGTGCAAAGCATTACTGAAGTACAAATAAGGTTTTCCAAAACTTAGCATGATCACTTTTGCAGTCACTGGAATTGGATTGGAACTCAAGCCTTGAAACATAGAAGAGGTTGGAGAGGTAAGATCAATTTTGCCTGCTAGAAAACAAAATAATAGCCAGCTGGATGGTATTCCTCTATTGCCCTAAAAATTATGGCTAACTGATTAGGATGAATGGTTGCAGACAGTACAAGAAAAGAGTGAGGAATAGCTACAAAGTTCAGATAAAAGGTGCAATTCCATCACACTTTAGGCAGAAATTAAACCCTGTGGTATTTTTGCAGGTATCGGCCTGTGTACAGCAAAAGGATGAAAGCTCTAAACTCCAGTTTAAATACTTGAGACCTCTCAGAATACTGCAGAAAGCCAAGAGCTGCTGGTGGAATATTCAGTCTTTTTCAATGTGTTAAATCTGGAAAGGAAAAAAACCTCAAGTAACATGGAGGTAAAATGAAATAAGCAAGCACAGCTCTTCATTCAGTAAAGCTCTGGAAAACAAAAAGACCGCCTTGGGAGATTATGGACAGGGTGATAGATGAAGCTGTTACATTTTATAAGATAATAAAACAACTATAGAAAATATTTTCTAGTGCTGCTTATACTATCCTAGCTCTGAGAAGCAATAATATATTGACTGCATGGGAACTGCATGGAATTTTGTATCCAGCTTGTGCTTTGCTGGTCAACACATTGCAATGAATGCCTAGGTTCAATTAATTTATTCCTGTGTTTTTTTGATATTAAGCTACAAGTAAGGATTGCACTGTAAAATTACTAATATCTCTTAAACCTATAAAATAGGTGTCACACAAAAACTGAGAAGAATTGCATGTGTAATTAGAGGATTCCTAAGGTTTTGTATTTTTTTGGTTTTGGCACAGCTGGGAACTAAAAGTATCTTAATTGGCAGAAACATCTTAAGTCTCTCCAAATATGAAAGGGTTTATTACCAACTACTATTTTTCAGTTCCTAAATAACTAATGACTCTCCAAAAATAATCAGAAAGACAAATGCTGTCCCCATAATACAAAGTCAGCAGAAGTGGAAAGAACAAGCCTTGCACTTGACAAACAGGTATTCTTCTTGTGATTTGATGACTAGATTTGATGACATCAAGCAGCAGTCCAACAAATTCTAGGTGTGTGACTCCCAGCCACATGCTAGGAGCTGGTGTGGGGCTAGTGAATATGAAGTTCTTGCTGTCTGTTTGTGTTTGAATTGTCATCACTGCAGAGATAAATTTGGAGATCTGCAGAATCCTGTCTCTCGGGGACTGCTAACCCTCAGAAGTGGAGTCACCAGGGTAGCTAAATACTACGAAGTAAGGCCTGGCATAGGGAGAATGGGAAATTCCACAAGGTAGGCGTGAGACACATACTGAGTAACAAAATTAGCCAATCCTAGAGCAGCAAATTAAGAAACAAAGAAAAATAAATTGCTAGAAAACATGGTGTGATGGTGCATTTCCCCCCCCACACCCTCCATCCTATTCCAAGGCCACACTATGATCTGAGAAATGCTCATTAGACTTTGGTCTTGAGGAACAATGCCCAGGCTCAGGTTCCCTTGAACTTATTAGAAGCACTGTCTGCTCCCAGAAACTCGTGTTTTCTAACAAGCTGCTTTTCTTTTTTTTAATGAATAGTCTTGGAGACTTATTTTTTCTTGCCTCAATAACAACCCAAGTGGAATAATATTTTTGTTATCAAACTTTCAAAGTTACCAACCTGAATTGTGGCCAGGGTGGAAAATTACTCTGACTAAAGCCCAGTGTCTTGCAACCCTATAGACAGCGGTCCAAAATGAGACCCTTTGAGTTCTTCTGGACCACAACAGGCTGTGACCAGCAATCTCCCTCTGAGCAGGGCCCCACAGAGCCAGCAGCTCTCGAGTCTGCCATACTCAGAGGACCACTGAATGACAACGATGGATGATAGAAGGATGCCTCAGGATAACCTTCAGTAAAGGGTGAACACGGGGCAGAAAGGCTCCCCAGGGAGAGTTTTGGTATTACGCTGTGCAAAGGATGCTTTGACGACTTCCTTTGCATCACCTCCTCTCTCCAGTTATTTTCCAAGTTGTGACATATTTCTGTTGCTTTACAACTCCTAATGGAAGGTGGCTACCTTGCTGGCAGTAATTTCAGAGAAAATGTGTTCTGACACTAGTGGCATTAATACTGTGTAGTCTTCATATCTCGATGAATTTGGCTGATTTTGATATGTCCTGTTGCCAGGAAGCTAACCCATCACAGTTCCAAATTTATAAATCTTATTACCGAGAGATTCTAGTAAATATATATTCATGTTTATACATACAATTATATATTTTTAATTTATATCTTTTTAATTTACATATTTTTAATTTATGTATTTTTAATGTGCTTAAAGTTGGCATAAGCTCATACAGAGTATACCCAAAGGACAATATACAGCAACACTCAGCCATAGGTGTTTATAAAAACCTGTACTATCTGAACTAATCTCTCTGTCTACACTGCTCTTTCTCTGCCTGTGGAGCTAGAGACTATCTGAAGGAATTATGGAAGACCCCCATAAGACAAATAATTATCAAAGCAATCTGGCTGACAAAACTGTTTAACTAATGGCAAGCTGCTTCACGCTGTGCAACATTATGCTTTACCAATCAAATGCCTCAGTAGTTAAAGTTAATTCATTGAGCTCCGCTCAGATTAAACAGGCTAGAGTGCACTCATCCCCTCCTTACACAAAAGGAGAAGATTTGGTTCAAATGTTGATTTGCAACATGCCAAGAAATGTTTTCTTCAATTAAGTAATCTCATATTAAAGAGAGTTCCATGCCAGAAAAATAAACAGTGCAACTTTTCTGCACATGCTCAGCAGTTACATGCAGGATACAATATTATTATTTCTGTGAGGCAGCTCTTGAAAGCCAGGAATTCATACTTACATCAGAATCACAGCTACAAAAGTATTAGGCAAATTCTGGGTTCCATTGCATCTGTATGCATTATAGCAAATGCATTTCTAGTGGATGTAAACAGGTTTAGTGATCATAATAGAAAGAAAACATGTATTTCAAACTGGTGCTCCTTAGTGAAAAAGAATTAATCCACAGACTTTGCTCCACACACTTCACTTTTAATACTGTTTTTCCGCAGCTTAATTCCTCACAGAAGGTTTTTTTCCTCTGGTCAGAAACTAATTGTCTGGAATAAAAATAGGTGATTATTATTAAAAATAACAGGCATGTCTTCTCTGGTCTTTACTACTGAGGAGATCAGAGGTACAAGATAATCACATTCCTCAAATGGATCAAACAAAACAAGAACTCCATCACTGTCAGACAAAAGAAAGGTGCAGAAGAATAAATGTACTGTCTGCTTTTATCTCTTCTTCAAGCCCAACTTCTAGGGCCTGACCACACACATCCTAAAGTCTATGTAGTTACAGCAGAGGTGATTTTTGGCCTTGTGACAGGAAGTGTGCATTAGATAAGCTGGACCTAAGAAATATATTTTCACAGGGCTTTGTGGTGGCATAGATGAATTATGAATAATTACTGCCATCCCATCTGAGAGCCCAAGCAGCACACCACTATGCAGCTCATTGGATCTCCTGGGAAACTGGCAGTAAGGCAGTTTTGCTCACCCAGCTGCATTTATTGGCATGCAGTGGAAGAAGGCTGGGCTCCTCCCTCTGTTGTGACACATGCAGCAGTGGAACAAAACCCTGGGGGATGTTATCCCAGAGGTGAGGGGACCCAGGCAACTGGGGGAGCCCATACAAACATATGGTCCTGGTCATTATTTGGTCCCTTCATCAAAGTTTTAGAGAGAACAAGCTAGAGTGGGGTTGCTGGATTTTTGTTGGATATGGAGGTGGGGGGGGGGGGTGATACCTATGATTTTCTGTTACTTATAATGAAAATAACAAAATAAGCAATTCTTAAAAACATAGACAATCTAAATACCAACTATATCTATTGATTTGCCCTCAATGTCAGGGCCAAACCAGGGGAAAAACATGCCAGAGAAACCGGTATCTACCACATACTAGATACCCCACCAACCAAATCTAATAAGCCCTGTTGGAAGCTTTAGAAGATGGTAGACTGACTCACACCCTATCGTTCTGAGCAGAAACTCGAAGATGCTGCTGTGTCCTTTGCAGGTTTAGTGACAAGGAAGGCCTGTGATACACCATGATTCCCTGCTGCTAGCCTTACACCACCTCATCCTTGGGGTAGTCCCACAGAGGCCAGGTATTCTGACAGAATATTGTGCACCTGCTGATTAGAGGGCTTCACCCACACCCATTCAGCAAACACAGCCTAGGAAACAGACTCAGACACGGTGCCTGATCCGTCCAGGCATGCATTCATGCCAGCTTTACAGGTGTGTTCTAGCACACAGCCAATGCCCTCTAGGAAAAAACCTGATGATCTTGCCCGTGTGGAGGAAGAGATATAGTGGCCAGCACTGACAGGCTGTAGAAATTGAGGCTTTACTTCCATATTCCCCAGTTATGGAATTCACACTGATGCTTAAATATGGGCAGGTAATAAAACACTTCGGACATGTAGCAGATTTGAATTCAAGTGTGGGAAGAAGCTTATATTCATATGACGAACTAGATGTAGTGAAGTGGCCAGGCCATTCTCCAGCAATGAACACAAGTATTAGTGAGAGCATCTAATCAATTAAATAACGGCATAATAAACAATTACTTAATCACAAAATTACAATGGATTTTTAAATTCAGGTTTAAAAATTATTTTAAAAAAGTTTTAGATTTTCCTGGCACTGTGAAATCTTTGTGTTTCAAAAAGAGGTAGAAACTTCTTCATGGGAGAAAAACTAATGCCTGCTGGTGGCTGGGCTCAAGTAGGTACCACTGCCCTGCGCAGGTAATAATGTCTGAAGCAACATCTCCCCTTGATTCTGCTTTGCCTCCTGTCAGAGGAGGCTTGGCAAAGTCAGTAGGCTTTCTTCTTGTCGTTGACTGGCTGGGGGTAAAGCCTTGCTCTCCCTTCTGTGCATAGGCTTTAATTTGCTCTAACCTTTGCCACAGAGATGCTGCAAGAACTAAGAGCAGCATCACATCTAAGATCTAAGTAGGATCCCATTAAGCCCTGGCAGTGAACAGTGCAGTCAGTAGTGAGCAAGCTCTCTCCCATTGAATTCCTGTTTCATTCCAGATGAGCTGTTGGGTGCAGTAGGTACAGTCCTGTGATGTTCACCACATGTACACACACACACTTTCCATTTCATTTGCAATGCTGACGCCCTGTTCCTACGGTTTGGAGAGACTGGGATTTGTTTCAATGGTTTTAACTGGGCCACTGCTTGTTCTCAGTTTCCTGTTGCTTTGATCATGGTTTTCCAGCTCTCCTCAAGTAAGTTGTATCCTCCAAGGTGGATTTTCTCCTTTCCTGTGCTGGGCCAAAGCATCTAAGCGACCTTTGATTTTTTCCTTCTTCCCTCTTTTTTTTTCCCTTTGGCTTTTTTTTGTTTTGTTTCTGACTCGCCATATGTGAGATAATTGTGCCCACAGGAATTCCTTTCAGAGTACCTAAGCACAAAAGAAAAACACTCGGCCAGTTCTTTTTCTAGAGCAGTACAAACATTTCCTTAAACCTAAGTGTCTCAGGAGGGGCATTGACAGAAGGCTCCTTTCACCCAGAAAGCCCGCTCTGCACTGAGCTGCCGGTGAACCCTCAGCCGCCTCCTGCATTTTGACGTCACTGATGGAGAGAAAGTTTTGCCAATAAAAGCAGTCAAGTTCTTTGATTCCAACTTTATGACAACGGAAAGGAGGCCAGGGCCAATCCTGCTGTGGTGGGGTTTATTAATGGAAAAGGGCAGTGGGAGCCAGTAACTCTTTGGCAACTTCGTTCCTTTGACTACTGTCCCCCTGCATTGCACTTGATGGATGGAAAACTGCATGCTCTCCTCTTCAGTGATAGCTTTCCCATGGTAATAATCTCCCCAGTAAGAAGGCCTGGACTAACATTAGGAACTTGCACAGCTTGGGAAGGGCAAAGCGGATCTTAAAACCACCCATGTGATTTGACGGCTGCAAGGAACCATGCTAAGAAAATATCCCTGACTCTGAACTCATCTTATTAAGGGAATAAATCTGATTTCTTCTTTGAGCTCTCCTCCCCTGTGATCTGAACTGCTAACCCCTTGGTTTTAATAGATGAGTTATGTCCCTGGACAATGACACAAAAATTTTAGTCCTATTTTCAGCATACCCCAAGAAAACGAATTGTGATCTCTCCTCAGAACAGTTTCAGGATGCTTTTGTCTGTCACTACACTAAAAAAAGATGGGGTTGACAGTTAGTTTATCAGGGGTTCACTTTTCCCAGTTTCAGCATGGTTGTGTGCTGAGGAAAGGGATTCTGACTCTAAATCCCAGTTTGTAGAAAGGGCAGCTAGGCAGAACTTTCCCTCCCCCCCCTTCCCTACTCTGTCACTAAAACTGCCAGTAAATGCCTGGAACTCATCCCCCAAAGCAAGAAAAATCCCCATTCCAGGGACCACTGCGTAACAGCAGAGGCAGGGGGACATGTGCTTTAGTGGCCAAGTCAGCTTTAGGGAGGACCAAAATCAAAGTAAGGAGCAAGACAGGCTAGAGCTTGGATGGAAGGTAAGAAAGAAGGGGGAAATGCCACTTCCCTGGCAAATAAGCTGATAGAGGGCCTAAGTGGCTCGTTCTTGCTTCACCAACCACATCTCAGGACAAGTTGCAGCACAGAAGCTTTAGGAGCTCCTTCCCTCTCCACTTTGTGATGCAGGGCACTCTCAATGCAGTCAGAAGTCACCCTGTCTGGATGGTTATTCATGGACCTTTGCTGGTCACCAACAAGGAGACAAGCACATAAATTACATCCTGAGCAGTACACTCCTGAATGCACCTCTCAGGGAAGATGTAGCCATAGAGGACATGAAGTTCCTGGCAGAAGAATTCTGCGGTACAGTCTAAGATAATGTCAATAAAAATTCTGAAAGAGCACAACTCCATAGGAGCCCATGCTTTACGGCTCACTTTGGGTGTGATGATTTTATTGCTGTTAGTAGGAAACAAAAAGGGGGAAGTATTTAATTTGAACTGAACATCTGAACATCTCCAACATTTGTAGTTGCAGAATACAGATTTCAGAACAATCCTTGTTAAGAGACTTTTACAGATAAGAACACAACAATTTATTCCTCTCTTTGTCTGAGAAGTAATAAAACATCTCTCTCCTCAAAAGTGTACAGATTCAGGCAACTAAGTTTTCTTAAAAGTGCATAGAAAAAAGACTGCATTGAAATACAATTTATTAATTGTAATGTAACACTATTGTAATCGTATTGTAACTGTAATTAGCAGTTGGGAGGGGGTAAGGATGCTAAATACCTAGGGATTTGGAGTTTTTATGAGATGTACCCAGATTCATAAGAAAAGTTTGATATATGTAGGTTGGGGGTAGGGGGTACAAGATATATAAATGCTAATGTTCACAATATGCCATTCAAGTTTTTTATAGCAACTTGAAACCAGAATTTATAGAGTGCTATTAAGATGTCTTGGTTGTATATGTTAGACCTTGATTGCAGATGGATTAGCCTTAATTTTTATATTTTTATAGGACCAAGAAGAATGTGGCTGTGCATCCCAGCATGTGAGCAAGTTTATCAAATACAAGGCAGCAGCCAGAACAACAGGAAATCGCACAAGAAAACCCAGCTCCTGGTTGGCAGAAGCACATTGACCTCTCCTTCATGTCACTGGGTTTAATACTCCAGCTTCACTGTAAAAGCATCTTCCCCGAGCCCGGGTTCATAAACGTGTTAGTGGTCCTTGATGTTCCCAGCAGAGGACAGTAAGGAAAACACAGCCCTGAATAGCTCACATTGATTGCAGCAAACACAGAGCAGGAGGGTCAGAACCATTTCCCAGCCCAGAGCCAGCGCTGTAGAACTGAGCAGCTATTCATAGCCACTGGATCCTCTCCAAGCCGTGAGTGTAGATTTACTTGTATCATCTTCGCAGAGAGGAATTGTGGTCCCCAGTGCCTCCCGCTTGATTCGGATAGACTGTTTATTTGTTTAGTCCTGTAATGATATTACCCACAGGGCTAGAGCCACACAGGGAGGATTAGGAGTTCCTGGGGGAGAAGCCGTGTGTTTATTACCATGACAGCCCAGTGTGACACAAGCCAACAGTTATTTGTAGTTGTTCTTCCCCTCTGAAAACTTGGAGCGTGCAGCCATGGGGCGAAGGTGTCGGATGGATCTCGCAAAGGCACAAGGCGAAGAGGCTGTCACAGGGAAAGTGGTAGGATTAGCACGCTAGAAACTCTGTCCTCAAATATCTACAAACAGCTCTACTTCTGGATGTTTTCAAATGTAAATGACATCAGAGACTGAAGTCTTCAAATATTGATAACACTCCCAAACCTGTGCATTTAACCTGCCTTTCAAGAGCACTTAATAAGCCATGCAACTCAGATTTTAGCCTTTACAAAAAAAAAAAAAAAGCCCTGCTTTTTCAGAACAACAAATAAAAAAGCACCGACACAAAAAGCTCTTGCAAGTATGTGCATAAGCCCAGCGAAAGGGAAAGAGGGGCCAAGGGGGAGGAAGAAGGTTGTTGGTTTGGGGTTTTCTTCCTTTTATTTTTCTTTTTTAAAAAATCGTTTCCTATTTTAAGAAATATTTAATCATGGAAAGGGAGGGGAAAGGCCAAAAGTAACAAAGAACTGTAGGTTGTTTAGATAGCTTGGGAACTCCCTCTTTGCAGCTGACCATTGCTACATGTAGGTTAATTTCCACATGGAGCTGGAGAAACTCTATCCCCGGTTTGTGAAGTACGGGTCAGCCGAAGCATGTTAATCTGTTTAGCATGTGTGCTTCGTGGAGGTGCCAGACCACCGCCGTGCAAGAGTAGAAGCAGCAGCAACCATAGTCCTTGGGGGTAGTTAATAAAGACTTAAAGGGAAACAAGTTTATAAAGGTTTCAGTTCGTGCACCGTGCCAGCTTTGGACATTTCAGGCTTCCAGCCCTGCGGATCAGAAAGCTGAGAAATCCCCGGGCTATTAATCGCAGCCCTAGAAGGCAAAGCGCCGGTGACGCAGCCTGCGCAGCCGAGGCAAGAGCGGGAAGAGCAGCAGTGCTACTTCTCCCCGTGAAAACGGGGCACCACCTGAGTCCCCACAACACTCTAGGGGCATCCCGAGCCCCCGTAGCGCCGCACACAAGTGCATCTCCACTGCTTTGGGCAGATAGAGATGGTTTTGGAACCTCAGTTTTAACCCGCACCCTTCCCGATGCAGAGCCTCACACCCAGCTGGAGGCTTGGAGAGTCGTACGAGCGGCTGAACGAGATAATAACAAATAAAACTCCATGGGCTTATTCCTATAACCCCCCACAATGCAGACTAATCAACGTCTCGTCTCTCGCCCTGGGATGAGCTGCGAGACATGTGGTGCTCGGGCTGACGCCACTTCTCTCTCATCATTTTTTAAAATTTTCCTTTGAAATTCTAGACAATTATTAAAGCATTTTTAAATAATCAAAATATTTGCTGATGAGTATTTATTTTGACAAAGGTTTTGGGTTGGCTTTCGTCTTTCCATTCAACTATATAGACTGCAGTATTAATTTACTATAAAACCAAATGTGGTTGAGATTATTCTGCCTCGACGCTGAATTTCAGTCATTGGGGAGAAGTTTTTCTAGTAGATGAGATGGACAGTCACAAATACATCGCGTTCCACTTTCCAGCGTGCTTTGCCATATGTTCTTCGGAGCCAAAGGAAGCTGAGCACAGACCGACAGGAAAAATATCCCGCAAACAGATACGTACCGTCGTCGTATCCAGAAAACAGGGGCATTCATGCAGTCCCGTGGTTCGCTGTCCTCGCCGTGTTTAAAGCAGCTAAGTGGGCGCTGCACGTCGAAGATCAGAAGAAGCCGCGAACTGGGACGGGGTTAGTCCCAGTAATCCGGATTACTCCACCCCGGAGGAGTTCCGGAAGATGCCCTTTCACTGCTGGGCACTCGGACCCCAACCCGAGGAAGGAATCTCCAATTGGGACAATCTCCACCCGCCAAGGCTTTTTTTTTTTTTTCCCCAGGCCGCCTGAGCGCTCTTTTCTGTTGGTTAATACATTGTCGGCGATAAGATAAGCAAGGGGCCAGAGCCAGAAGCAGCCGCGATATAAATGCAACTGCCTGGAGAACACTGTGCCCTGTCTCCCACTGCCTGGCAAACCGGGTTCCGGCCGTCCTTCCAGGAATAACAAGCACCTGCACTATTTTCCTTGTTTCTTTTTCACTTGCAGGGAAGAGTAGCAGTGGTCACCTTCTGGCGTCTGCTGGCACCGGCTCATCACCAGGTTGGGGTCAGGCTCCTCTCAGCAGATCCAGCTCCCTCCAAGAGACCGAGCTCAGCACCAAAAGAGCCTCCTGTTAGGTTTCCTGGCCTTTCGTGACATCTGCAGTAGTTTACCTTCCCCTGCAAAGATGGGGCTTTTTTACCTTAACATTCTGGCGATTTCGTTGGTCGGTTGTCGGTGGGCATTGTTCGTTGTTTGTTGTTTTACAGCCTTGCACGTACTTTTCTCATTACGATTTTTATTAATGATGAAGGAATTGGTCCAGACATAAACCGTGAACTATATTTTATGCTGGCACTTGTTGCCCTCACTGTTACCCGTAATGACAGAAGATACTTACCGTCATTTTGAGACGGGCAGCAGCTCCATGGCTTGACGTCGCTTCTGAAACCAACCTAACACGTCAATAAAAAACACTGACACTGAACATCGTGCGTCCTTAAGCAGAGGTGTGCCGGGGGAAAGCGTCAACTGTTTCAGAACAGGATATCCCTCCCAGTTAACGCTTGCCAAGTCAACACACACACTCACACACACATAGATATTTTGAAAATTTACTGGGGAAACAAATGTGTTCCCTGCTTTCCCCTTTGGAACCTACTACAAAATGTTATTTCCTTGAGGAGCGTTAGGGGGGTGAGGGGGGGAGTAGTATCCCTGGATTAGCACTGTCTATTAACGTGAGAAGCCCTTCTCTACTTTGGCGTTTAATGTTCTGAAGCCCTGTCCTCCTCGAGGGGAAGCAGAGAGCTTCCCTCCACCGTTGCTTCTTGTCCTGAGCAGGCCTGTTCTGGCCCCTTCAGCCGGGCACGGCGCATGTGGGGAGACGACATCGTCGTTTCAAGCCACTAAAATCCTTTTCATTGCTCCAATGACCTACAACCTATTTTCTTTCCCTGAAGGATCCAGTAAGACCTATTCTCTTCGAAGCAGTCGCTGCACATTCTGATCGCAGGCCAAGTAAGAGGCCTGCCGGAGGAAGTTTAACAATGAGTTTCAGAGAAATGTGTGTATTCTGCTCTTGAAATGTGCTCCTGGTCAGAAACCCGGGCGTTCCTCGCGCGACAGCTCTGCTCCCGGGCATCTCTGCTTCTTTTGGAGCAAGGGACTATCACTGTAACTTCAGTCAGTAATGCCAAACCAGGAAAATGAGCCTGCAGTGGCTCATGAATAATCGCGATAGTTTAATGACATCTGACTTGCAGACCCGTTACATCCAACAGCCCAGTCGGTCTTTTCAGAGACAAGAAGCATGGCATAATTATGTACAGATACCAGGCTGGCTTTCCAGTAATAAGGAAAGTTCAGCTGCCTTCGAGCCTGCACCGGCGCAGTCGCAGCGGCAGCGGGGGCGGAACTGTGCGGACGGGGAAGGTCAACCCGCACGGCAGGGACAGGCAAATGGTGAAGACGGCTTCTTCGCGCTGCTGCAGAGTGGGTTCTAGGCCGGGGGAGCTCCCCAGCCACGATGCGGGGAGGCCCGGCGCACCCCTCACGCCGACGCGGGGGTGCCGTGGGCGCAGCCACCCACACGCCGAGAGCGAGGGGACAGGGGCGCGAAGGCACTCAGCGTTGAGAACAGTAATTCCGCGGCTGCGTGGGCAGGCTCCCTGCGAATCTGGAGGGGAGCACTCATGCATTTTAGAGGGGAGACAGACTGCCAGTGCTGGGAGATCCTCTGCCCGTGCCGAGACGAGAGCACTGGAAGCCTGGCTCATATGGAAGGGCCGTAGAGGCGGGGACACCCAGATCCCCGGGTTTTCGGAACAGTCCGAGAACACCGAAATGTCGAGTGGGAGCACCCGCACGGTGACCGTCCCTCTCGGACGCTCCACTCCCTGGCCAACAAGGCTGAAGAAAAAACAAAGAAACAGCAACAAAACAAACAAAAAATCTGCCCAACCCAAAACAGCTACACAAAAAAATGCACCAAAATCCCCCGCCAAATAACCCACGTCCCTCAAGATTAGAAAAGTAGGACTTCACAGGAGGCAGGGCAGGCAAGCATCAGTGTCCAGGCACAGGGAGGGGGCCGATGCAACCTCCTCGAGCCGCTCCAAAGCCGTCACCCGTGGGGCTCCTGCTTGCCGGCTGGGTCCGCACGGGCGCTACAGACGGGTCCCACCTCCTCGGCTTTGCCCGCCGCGGGCAGAGGATTTCCGTGGCGGGACGTCGCTGGCTCCCTTCCCTCGGCCGGCGTGGGGCACGCGTGGGCCCGGTGGACACGCGTGGGAGCAGACGGTGTGCTCCCGCCGCACTGCCGGCACCAGGCCCACTTGCCGCGGTTTCTGCATGTCTCAGGCCGAACGGCATTACAAAATGCAGTACCGCGGGCCAATAAAGTCTCCCAGCTCGACGCAAAGTAGGCTTCCCGCTTTAGAAGCTCTCCCCGTGTAAAAAGGTGTTTGGGTTGTCTCCGAAATAATAAATCCTAACAGCAGACAATAAAATTTACTATCACAGGAGTAACAGAAGCCTAAAATATTCCGAACATATTCCTTGAACAAATAACATAATCCCTGGCACACTAGAACACATGGTTTGCTTCAAACATGTTTCATTTTGTCATCGCATTGAGTGTACAGTATTTCTCTTTGGGTGCAAGAGTGATTGATATCTTTGGAAGAATTGTTTGCAAGAACATGAAAGTTGCCAAAGCAAACACGTTGGAGGGAAGTGTGCAGAAGGGGGAGCAGAAGTATTTGGAGTAGATCTGGGTTTGGGGAGTTCACACAGAGGTGAGACAGCTAGAAGTAGAACAAATAAAAACATTCTGCACACTTCATCTAAATAAATTATATACAAAAATTGCCCTTTTGTAGCCGGCAACAGCACAGTTACCACGCTTCCTTCATGCCCCTACAGAATGTGGGCTGGAAGCCAACTTTCTTCAGCTAATGATTTGTAACTTTTGCTCCACTTGAATGAGTCTATTAATATTTAGATCTCTCCAATTCTGCTCCATACAAGCTGTCAGCATTGTTAAACAAAATAATCTATTTACCTTCTGTTGCACGTATCCAGCAGTGGCTTGCGTGGCTCCATGATGTACGTTAATATGTTTTTCTTATGCTTCACTGCACCAGCCAAAGGCAAAACTTCGCATATTCTGTTCTTTCTTTTTAAAAAATAATGTTTGACAAAACTCATTAGATAGCACAAACTTTGGGGTGTTAATTTAATAACTTCCATTCCTGAAGGACAAATATTTATCTTAATTCTCTTTTTATCTCTTTCTGCCATCAACATCTGGGGATAGCTGTTGTTCTGACTGGTTGAGATGGCCAGATCACAAGGGTACTTTGGCGGGAGATGGCGGGGAGTGCGTGTTTTCAGACACGCAGATCGCTGTCCGTCTGAAATTTCCCCTAGTAAAGCCCCTGACCCTTTGCGCCCCACCATCACGGCGGCAGCGGCCCCCGGGGCCCTGGGAAAGGCCGTCCCCCAGCGGGGCGGGGTGGCGTGGGGCCCCTTGCATCAACCTGCTTCTATCAGAAGCACCCTCTGGAGAAAAAAAAAAAAAAAAAAAAAAAAAAAAAGAAAGAGAGAGAGAGAAGCGTCCACAGCTCTGCACATCTTGCCTGCGGGGCGGCTATGACCCTGCACCTCTCCCTGCGTGGAATTTTCACTGAGGTCTGGATTTCAGAGAGGCCTAACCCATCTTCTCCTGCCCTCAGCCTTCTCCCCCCTCCCCCACCTCCCCAAACCATCTAATCTCCCACCACTTGCCTTCTTGACCAGCCTGAGGTGAATGGTGAATGGCACAACTGCGCAAAAGACAACCGAGGCAAAGGCACAGCCCGGACTGGAAGGAATAGAGGAGTAGATCAGTTTCAGGGCACAGGTTTCAGCTAGACCTCTCATCCCAGAGCTCTGCCTCTCTGCTGCTTGAAGAAATTCCACAAGTGAATTTATTAAAAAACAAACAAGGAAAAAGAATAAGAAAAAAGAGAGAAAATCCCGGTGCTAGCAAATAAACTTGCTGTATAACGCCCGCGAGGAAAATAATGTGAAACATGTAAAATGTAGACAAACAGCTCAGCCACCTGCTGATTGCCATGGACTACCAGGCGCACAGCTGCAGCTGCCCTGGGTCTGGACACGAAGCTCTGTCCTCATCTGCTTGTTTTCCAAAAGAGAGAGGTCACCAGCATTAGGGTCTATCCTTGGGCTCGAGAAATGCAGATGCTGGTCCTGGGAAGATCCTCCGCTCTAAAATTAAGAAACTCTTAAACTCGGTAAAACTCAGCAAACTCTTAACTACCTGTCATGCAGTTCTTTGAACCTTGAAGTCCGGTCACTCTTCCTTGGGCACCTCTTTTCATGATGAAATTCCCTAGATGCTGTGCGTGCTGGAGGGGTATAGACAGGGGCACAGCCCATGAGCAGGGGCAAGCAACAAGCCTGCCTTTTGGAGCGAGTGTGTGCGTGTGTGTGTGTGTGTTTTGTGCTCTCTCACACATCCTCAGTGACCCAGCCCGGCCCAGCAGCCATGAAAAAGTTTCCTGCTCGTCCCCCAGGGCCAAATTCCTCCCTCTGCAGGAGGGGTCTCCCTTCTCAATGTCGCAGATGGACTCCAAGGGAGTCCCTCAACCCACGGTCCCCAGTGGAGCAGGGGTGAGATCCTCCTAGAACATGAAGTGATGCGCTCTCTGCAGCCGAAAAAATCTATCCTCTGAGCTGGACTCGCTTTCGACGAGGAAAAAAAAAAGAAAAAAAAAGTAGATTCTATGTCCCTAAGGGAAATATTTGATCGGTTTTGTCCTTGGGACTCGTCCTGTTGAGTTCACTGGAGTTAGACATGATACAGCGTGAGCAGCTCCCCGTATGTCCCTAAGGGAACTATTTGATCGGTTTTGTCCTTGGGACTCGTCCTGTTGAGTTCACTGGGATGCGACATGGTACAGCGTGAGCAGCCCCCCGCCTGGCCGAGGAAGATCGCGGCAGATCCGGGACACTGCTGGAACTACCCCGCTTCCCACCTGCCGGCTCATCCGGGTGCCGAGCCAGCCCTTCCCCCGCTGGTAACGCAGCCTGACTGCCGGGACGAAGACGAGCAGACTCTCTCAATTCTCTCCTGTTGCCCTCCTCTGCAGAGGGTTTTTGGATAAGGTGACTCTGGAGGCTTGAAAGAAAGGGAAGATGTCAATTGGATTTCTGCGCCTGCCACTCTCGTAGGTCTTTCCCTCAGGAGATCTCACCCGCCAGAGGCTCAGAGGGGCTTGTCCTTGGGCAATACGGGGAAAACGGGATGGGGATATGTTTCCCTGGTAGACTGGACAGTTTATCCAGAACGCCCACCGCATCGTTGTCAGCAAGAACATCATCATCAACATATTAATAAAAAAATAAAATCCCAATTTTTTTCTCCTCTGCCGATACTTGTTGCGCTGCAATCACCAAAGGCCCCGGGGTGAAATCCGCACCGCCAACCCCCTACCGAACCGATGGCACCGGCGGGGCCGCTGGTGCACTCTTGTTTGTCGGCACAAGGGCGGTGCGCTCCCCCGGGTCAGAGCAGGCTGTCGCGGGCTCGTCGCCTGCCGACTCGTGAGCGGGAGCTCTTTTCAGGCACTTGTGGTCCTATCTATCCCGTAAATTAAGACATCTGTGCCCAGCAGGCTTGTGTTAATGAAGAGAAGGTTTTCCTCATTCCTTCCCTCGTCAGCACCAATCTTTGACTCGCCTTTACGGGGACAAAATGTATCTCTGTCGTACGGGGAAGAAACGGCGCCGCAAATTCACTGCCAGACAGTGCAGTGCTCGGCCGAGGCTGCCTTCCCGGGAGCGGGGCGACCCGAGGGCTGTCCGCGCCCCTTCGCACACCCCGGGGGCGCGTAGAAATGCGTGTGTGAGTACTTAGGTGCGCGGGGATGTTCTCAGATTAGAGATGGAGGCACGGGGTACCCTGGGGAGGAATTTCCAGCCTCCCGTCCTTCACTCCGCCCGGCAGCCTGTCGGAAACTGCTGCTCTGCGTTGGGCTTCCCGCAGGCAACGTTTGGGGGATAGGAGCCTTCACTTCCGTGCGTGACTTTTCCCCACCCTCCATCCACCCCCTTTTTACTGCGCTGCTCTTTCTGAACAAGGCCGGCGGGATACAGCGAGGAGGGCAGCGGGGCAAGGAGGGAGACGGGCTCCGCGCTACGCACCTGTGCGTGCGAGGCAGGACGGCGACGGCTGTTCCCCTTCCTCGAGCTCCTGACTGGCTTGCAGCAGGCAGCAGAGAAGAAGCTGCCCAACCTAAACCTATCCTGACAGCTGAAAAAAAATCCAGGAAGAAAAGCCTGGGCCTGCCATCAGGAAAACCGGAGCCAAACATAACGCGTGGGAAGGAAGACTTAGGCCTAGCTCCATTTCTCTGCCCCCCGTTTTTATAGCTGCGTTATCTTCTTCTCTCCTTTTTTCCCCCCTCTCTTTCTCTTTTGGAGGTGGGGGCAGGGTGGTGGGGAAAGAAGAAATTCTGCTGAGCAGAAAAGCCAAGCCAGGGAAAGAGTTCCTTTTGACTGCTCAGGGTGATCTATCCAGGCCCTCTAATTAGAGAGGGATCCAGGGTGGCATTAGTTTCCAAACATTTTAATCGAGCTTTAAGCGGAGCTCTTTTCAATGGCAGGAGATAAATGTAGCAACTGTTACCGTCCCCCTGAATGGCCACCTCCCATGGCGGGCATTCAGCTTTCCTTTCAGAAGCCCTAAGCAGTTTAGTCTATGGGCCCAGCAACACTCCACATATCTTCTAATTAGTCTAATTAGAAAGGTGGATTGATAGATACAAGGAAGACACAGTTAAGTTAGGAAGATGCTCAATGCTACCAGTCTGTGCTGGGGAGCCGCTTGTTCTCAGTGTGAGGAAAAAAAGAGATTGGGGGGGGGGGGGAAGAAAAGAAAAAAAAAAAGAGGGGGAAATGAGAGGGAAAGAGAGAGAGAGAGAGAAGAAAGAGAGAAAGAAGAATCCCGGAGCCTTACAGGAAGAACAAGCCCAGAGAAATCCGCGGAGAAGGAGCTGCTGTCTCTTAATTGAAGGGGAGACATAACTGAGGTGCCTCTCCTGGCTGCGTTTTCCCCCGATCCGGGTTGGAAGCGCTCCTCGCTGTGCGGCACAGCCCCGGGCCGGGACGCGCCATTGGACACCGTTCCGGCCCCCGCCGGCTCTTTCCTGGGGCACGGGGCCCTGAGTTCACACAGATATGGAGGCGAAGGAAGAGAAATAGAAGGGGCCCAAAAGCGGCCACCTCGACCCGTCACGTCCCATGCTGTCGCCGGGGAGACGTCACCCGCGGAGACCCGTCGAGGGGAGGCAGCACGGGTGGCTCGAGGAAGGCTGAACCTTTAATTAGGCGATAAATCAGGGAGAGGAGCATGTGGCAGTGCGCGCAGGTGTCAAAACAGACGAAAAGTCGGTCGGTCAGCATGACAGGACAGAGCCTCCTCTCCCTCCCCCGATAGTGTGGAGAGGAGAGAGGAGAGAGGAGAGAGGAGAGAGGAGAGAGGAGAGAGGAGAGAGGAGAGAGGAGAGAGGAGAGAGGAGAGAGGAGAGAGGAGAGAGGAGAGGAGAGGAGAGGAGAGGAGAGGAGAGGAGAGGAGAGGAGAGGAGAGGAGAGGAATCTCGAGTCGTCTTGGGCCACGGCGGGGAACGGGGCTGCGCGTGCTGTATTCTACTCTATGTTCCTGGCAGGTGTGTGCACCTGTGGGCTTTCTCTTTCTCTTTCTTCTGCCTGGCCGGTACAAAAGGCAGCAAGAGAAGCTTGGGAAATGCCTCCACCTCTCGTCCTGTGGCGACTGAGCTCCCACTTCTCTCCCTACCGCTCTCCTTGCTCCTTCTTCCCCTACCTGCCTTTTTCTGCACTTGTTCGATTTCTGGCAGATTGAGATTACAGACCAAATTACGAACTATTTCAAATTCAATACTTATCTCGGGAAAAGGGTGTGGGTGGGTGGGTGGGGGGGGGGGGGTGCGTGTGGGTGTGTGTCTGTGATTACAACCCAGCCTGTCAAAGTCCCTAATCAAACTGCTGGCGAAAGGGGATTCGTAGACAAAAGGAAACAATGGAAGTCTCGTTAGATCATTTTTCTGGACATTGTTTATGGTCTGGAAGGGATCAATCGTTTCAAAATGTTACGAGTAAAAATGATCCTGTGTGGAATGCAGCTAATCCTTTTAAGTTCCTGTCAACTGTTTCCACTCAAAGAATCCGATTTTCCAAATCAAAGGTGCAGAACTCAATTGCCGAGAGGTTTTAGCGTCGGCACCGGGCTCCCCTCACCCCACACGCCCCCGCGCGCCCCACGGTGGGTGTCGACGGCAGGACAGGACTGGGCCGAGGGTTGTCCTTGTCGGGGCTAGTCATGAACCCAGAGCGCTCCGTCGACGGCAGCAGTGGTCTGCTCCGCCGGCGGGCGGCCCAGCGCAGCCCTGTTAGGACGGCAGCGTACCTGGGGCCGGGAGGAGGCACAAAGCACGGTCCCTCCTGCCGGTCTGCCGGCAGCGCCCCCGGCTCCGCCCCGGCGCGGCCGCGGGGGTTTGTGCCTCTTACCCGGGCGAACCGCGCCGACTTGCAGCTGCAGGCGCAGCAGCATCTCCGGGACTGGGTTCAAAAGCTCTTGTGGAAGCGCTAGGTTTGGCTTGCCCATGTGTGTTAGCAAGTTGTTGCGGACTCCTTCTGGGTGGGGAGGAGGCTGGAGGGGAAGAAAGTCTTTTTAAAAGCAAAAACATCTACGCCACGTGTCTTGTCGGTAGCCTCGCTCCGGTGCGCGGGACGGGCGATCTGCCTTAGGGGCGGACGGGCGGGACTGGGGATTCTACCGAAAATCGTGTCCCGGCCGGCAGATGTTTGAGCACCGAGAGGAGAGACATCGGGAGGCAAGCCGTGCTGAAAGCGATCTAAAGAGGTTAATTTTCAGAGAAGGGCCGCCCTTTGGCTTCTCATACAGAAGCGAGAAGTAGAGGGGAAGAGGTCTGCGGTTTGGTGTTAGCGGGACCGCCGGCTGCAGAGCGCTTGCGGGACAGTGCGAGGATACACATTTGAGCGTGCTGCTCCGTAGGCAGAGCCGTCTGCACGGAGAAAGACAAGTTAAGGACTTCCAGGAAGGAGGGAAGGATGTTTGACAGAGCCCACCGAACAGCCCCAGACGTCGTTTTGTGCAATCAGAGGCAGGCTGGAATGAAAGTATAAATTGTTTTTTCCATGGTCTGCAATTTCCAATCCCGTCCACTTTCGAGCAAAGTCACCTGATATTTCTGTCCCTCCTCGCTCGGCACTGGACATCTTTTTTCCTTTTTGTTTCTCACCAATGGTTCTTTTAATAGCCTATTTTTTCGAAGAGGCTGTCCTTCTCTACCCCTCCCCCTGTGCAGCAGACAGGTGGAATTTCACTGTATACACTTATATTAGAAAGCTATCTGTTTCGTCTGGTTGTTGCTGAATAAGCAGACATGACAGTGTTTATTTTACGAAAAGAAAACCCAGGGAAGTCACCTCATTAATCTCGATTGTGTGTATTTAATGTATTTCGTGTGTACAGGTGTGCATGTAGTCTCCTGCAATGAAAGCAGAGAAGCAGTCCTACGACCACTCCGGTACGAAGCGACATTCACGGGTTTTAAAAGGACTAGCCAAAGCCTGGGCATTAGCAGGAGCGACCACCGCAGTGCTACAGTTGTGCGGGGGCTGGATGGTGGTACCACCGCGTGTGGGACACACTCCTGAACGTTCACACGTGTTTCGATACACTCACATGGTTTTCTATCCCACGCAGGGGACGGAAATACCTTCGGATTGACTGTAGATAAGGCTTTCCGGATCTTAAAAAACGAATTAATGCAACAACTGAATTATCTAATCATTCTTTTGCTTCTAACATAAGTTGCGTAATCTATAATCTAAATATGGGGGCCCGCAGAATTCTTCATGCCGTTTTGCCGCATCAGCGAAAGGGAAACAGAATCAATTCAACAGGTCTCTTGTGGCTTGGAGGAAGGGCGAGTTTAATTATTTTGATTAGAAAAATAAAAACCCACAACCACAAATTTCCTTCTGAATTCAACTCAGAGGCAGAATTTCTGAAACTGACGAGACACCGCGCTTAAAAAAAAAAAAAAGAAAAGAAAGAAAAATAAAAAAGGCGCCTTTCGTCCAGTCCAGTCCATATGTTTTTGTACTTTTTGGGCACTACTGTGCCTAGCCGATAGGTCTCCCCGTGGCGCAGAGCGCAGCGGGTGCCTCTCTGTCTCTCACTGCGACAGTCGGCGGAGCAGGGGCGCTGCGCTAAGGCCGCATCTTCGTATGTTATGTGTCTTCCGTGGGCTTCCCGCGGTGATTCCCGCCGAGACGCCGCGGGTGCCTCCCCACTCCCACTCGCGGGCTCGGCGCGGAGCACCGCCGAGGCCGCGGGGGCTCTGCCCCGCCGCGCAGCCGCTCACAGCCCTCGGTGCCACCCGCACCGGTCGCGAGTTTGGCCGAGGGGCTCCCCGTGCGTGCCTCCCCAACCCCTCAGCCTTTGCCTGTGTTCCTTTGGGTCGCGCCGGTAACGGAGCGGCGAGCCGAGCCGGGCGGCTGGGAAGGGGCCGGCGTGTTTCCAGGGCCGGTCGCCCGCAGTACACCTCCAGGCGGGGACCGGCGGCGGGGAGCAGAGTTCTTCCGCAAGCGAAAAACAGGAGCAAGAGGTTTACCGACTTGGAACTCTGGTTCATTTCTCCGTCTCTCCCCAAAATCGACGGGCACCCATTTGTGCAATGAGGGACAGAGCGTGGTTTTTGCCGCAGCATGAATCCGGCAGCGGCTTGTTACCTTCTGAAGTGCCATTTTCCTGCGCACATGTACACACACTTCTGCATGAATGTCTCCTACACATCTTGGTCGTGCTTTGCAGCGCAGGAAGGGGCAGAGAACAGAGACCAGACGGCGGCTGTTCGACGTGACTCTCACAGTGAGGGTTGCAAAGGAGAAAGGACTTTTGGAGAAGGGTGGAGAGGCCTTGCAGTCACCTGCAGCAGGTTACTGGGGGCTTGGGGGTGAGAGACGGCGGAAGCGGAAGCTGAGCGGACACCTACCTGGTCGTGATGCACCCAGCTGGGGGCACAGGGCAGCCGGTCCACGCCGGTGCCCGGGTTCCGATGGCGTGTGCGGCCCGGCGCCGAGGGAAGCAGGGAAAATACTGCTGCAGGTGAGAGAGCCACTGTGAACAAGCTGAAAAACCGATCTGCATTGGTTAGCAAGTTCCAGAGCAGAGAGGGTTTGGCCACGACCGTAATTTCCATTACTTCTGTCAGATACAGTATTATCAGCGACTACGGCAGTACTTACTGTAAGTACTGAGGGAAAGTATTACATACGGAGTGGAGTCTCCGAGCCGCCAAGGGACAGTTAAATCAGATCCACTTTCCCACAGATCCCCGGAATAGGCCTCAGTCTCGACGGGGGCGACCGTGCGTTCTGCCCTCGCCACCAGCGCTGCAAGAAAGGGAGCAGCTGAGAGCAGGTGAGGACCTCGCCCCCCTCTTTCATCTTCCGGACGTGGGGATGGGGCCCGTCCTGGATATTTGAAACCAGCCTGCAAGCACGGGATGTGCACCCCGCTGCCCCCTGGAGTGCTTCTCACTGCACCTAAAATACAAACCGGACAGAAGGTGTGGTCCAAAGGAGCTGTGGGTGGGGAAGGTTTGGGTTGAGAGCAGCTTCAGGACCGGGGAGTTGAGCACGGGAGCCACGGGACTCGGCCGGACCCCCGAACTGTGCTGCCCGCTGCAGCCCACGGCGGTGGCGACACAGCGGGCACGACATCCGACCCCTCTGCACAGGGCAGCGGGAGCGCTCCAGCGGGAAGGGCGCAGTGTGTGGACGTGCAAACTAATCGTCTCTGAAACCGGGCAGGGAAGGGGAAACTTCTTTTATAGGGGATGTGGGAAGGGACCTAACACAGTCCTGCTTAAGAGAAGCGTTATACAAGATTCTTGAAAAGAAATAATTTTTTAAAAACCTAATTAAAAGTATATAAATCACCCATCAGAAACAAATAAATATGTGTAAGGAAACGTTTCTGGATAGAGACACTGTGTGTGGCATAAAAGACGACTGAATACATAAGGGCTTCATTAAATTCCCAATAGATAACATTTGGCTAAATCTATCCCTAGATTAAAACTCCGCATAATAGCACCATAAAGCAAAAAGTTTCTTTTTGTGTGGTCCTTCAGGATGAACTGATTGAAACATTAGCCCCCTCATAGAGCAATCCTCTCCCAATTCAGATCCAGTAATTTGTCTCTCAGCCCTACGGGGATATGATGAGCAAGGAGACGAGTTAATGAATCCACACTTTGTCTCTGGGAAGAGAAGAAGGCGACACTATACTGCATGTCCTACCAGATTGTTTATTAGGGCCCAGACTGTTTTGGAGGAATTGTTTGTCCGGGCTCGGTCCTTGCGAGGACTACACTGTTAGCCTCGCTGTTAGTCTTTCTTGAAAGCCGCGGAGAGCACGGCGGGCCATTAGCATGCGAATGGGGGGCTGCGGCCCGGCGGTGCTCCGAGCTCATCAAAGGGCTGTGGGGCCGGCGCCTTTTCTGGCGGCACCTGCTCCGGGGCAGCAGAGGGGAAACAGGGACCCTCGGGACCGGGGCCGAGGCAAGGCGGCTTCCCCGCCGGCTCGAGGAGAAGAGGCAAAAGGGTCCTCCACCACCACCCCAGACCTCTTCCCCGACCCCCTTTTCCTTAAAGAAAAAAAGAAATCTATACCTCCTACTGCAATTTGCTCCTGTCAGCTTCCCTGCTAAATCCCAAGGGAAGGCCTTGTCCGCACGGGATGCAGGCAACCGGTGAAAAGCGTGGAAGGAACAAGTGGCCAAACACTTCGCTTGCCAAATACCTCTGAGGAGACCTGAGGGACGGGCCATGGGCACACTCGGACCCCACCGTCCGCCAGCCTGGACCAGGCTGGGCTCTGAGCAGGGGAGGTCCCCGGGCTCCCCAGGGTCTACTGCGGAGAAGCCAAGAGAAACAAACACAGGGTGGGTCGCCGGAACCCACCCTTCTCGTGTAACTGCTCGTGGAGAGCGCTAGGACTCGAGCAGACGGAACCCAGACTGAGGGCCAGCAGCATCCCTCCTTGGGGAGCCTCGCACCGCCGCATGGCTACAGCTGCCTTCTCCCCCGCAAAACCTTTCCCTGCTTGATTTAATCTGCCTTTTCGAGGGGGGCCTCTGCTGAGCTCGGTACTCCGCGCTGCACAGGCCCGTCGGCCCGGCGCATCCCCCGGCCAGTCTCGGGGAAAGTGAATTAATCGGTCTCTCGTGAAAAAGAAGTGCTCTCCCCGGAGGATACGTACACGGTGCCTCTGGGGTATTTTCCCTTTTGTTTTAGGAATTAAAACGGACTTTAATTCTTTTTCTGCTAAGGAACCCGGGACAAGCAAAGAGGCCTTCCAGCTCCAGACTGCAAATGGAGCCCAGCAGAGATCTTACGTTCAGTCTTTCTGCTTTTTGAAACCCACTATTTTAACACAGCATTGCTACAAACAAAACGGAGAAGCACCACTTTTCTATCTACGAGAATATTTTAAACCAAGGCGATGAAATACTTCTACATGTAAAATCCCTCCTCACTTCAAAGAGCACTAAAAGGCATCCCTTCCTTTAAATTTTTTTTTATTATAAAAAATCGTATAATTGATCCCCGAGTCTCCTAAATTGTTATAAATACAGTCGTAGTTGCAAAGCGCCTCCCTGGTTTGAAAAACGCGTGTTCCTAGCCCACAACAAGCATTCACACGCCTACTCTTAAAACATGCGATTCTCTTTTCCATGTCTAAGCTCCAAATATTTGAGGCCGGCTTTTTGGTTAAAAAATTCTTTTAGTGTATAAAATAGGTATCTATGGACCTTATGCTGTTAAAACGAGTGTTTGGAATCAGAAAAGCTGCTTTCATGGTTTGTTTCGTACATTTAAATATCCTTACTTCGACAGCTTATACACTTAATCAACTCGTCACACAAGGATATTACAAAGCTCATTTTATACTTTATGTATTGGAAAATAGAAACACATGCCACTATTATGGTCACAGAAACATAAGTGTCTAGAACAAATCTCTCTTAAGTTAAATACGTGCCCTTTATTAGTAGTATTTTGCTTTGGGCCTTTTGGAAACCAAACTATGATGCAGTTGTGATTTAAAACACACCCAAAAGTATAAAAATAGTTTTAAACCGGCTTTTTAATCAATCCCCTGATTGGTGCCTTACAGAACTGGGCTTTACTCCCTCCAGAGAGACCTAGTTCTATTTATCCCCTCTTTCATCCCTGCTGTTTTTTGTAGAGTTTTTTTTGTTTTGTTGGGGGGGGTTGGTGTTGTTGGTGTTGTGGTTTTTGTTGTTGTTGTTGTTTTTTGATTGTTTTGTTTGTTTTGGTGTTTTTTGTCTTTCATTATCTCCTAGGGTTAACAATGCATTGACTGCAAAGATCATATTTTGATTTTCTTCTTTGCCGTCAAATCCGCACATAATAAATTTCAAGTTAGACTATTTCTTTACTCTTGTGCTATTAATCCCGAAGAAAAAATTATCAGTGTCCCAAAGAAAAGAGAAGTGCTAAAGAGGGAAGGATCCAAAGCCAATTGTTTGGCTGGGCTCCTTCGGTCTTTGGGTTTGGTTTTGATTTTTTTTTTTTGAAAATTAAAAATTTTATTTTTGAAAATGTGTAAAAATTTTACATTAAAATGGTACAATAATACTTGCCAGTAATTTTTAACAATATTCCTTGTAAAGAATACGCATAAAGTACAAAATAAAAAACTCCGTAAGTCTATTATAATACAAAACACAGGTTAAAATAAGAAATGATAATCTTGACTTTCTTCTGTGTAAACACGTTAATCTTTTCTTTTATAAAAGTACATGAGACAAGTGTACTAAATGAAAAAGTATTGCTCTGCTGTCCTCCCTCAAGACTTTTCTCTTCTCCTGTACATTACGGTTTTCAAGCTCCTAGACCTGAGAATCTCTGAACTTCTACGGTTTAGAGACATTATCTATCACCATTTTTGTTTCTTTTTAAGGAGTAGCGAGTAACTTTCCGATGTAGTGACCGCCTGCCCGTGCAGTATCTAGATCTACACCTGGCTTTGCACTAGTGCAGGTTCCGGGAGGTCTGTCGCTCGCGGCGGACGCCCCCCGAGCCCCGTCACAATTATCCCCACGCAAAGACAGGCAGCCCCTGCGGGCAGCGTCCGCCGGGCGTCCGAGCGGCGGAGAAAGGAGATACCCCAGATCCTACCTTCGGGAAGACTCCCAAACACTTAACAGTTAGAGATCCGTGCCGCGAAGCCAGGGGTGGCGGGCAGGGAGGCGGCGGGGGGCAGGCCGTTGCCGGCGCTCCCCAGCGAGCGGGCCAGCCCCGGCGCCGCGGTCGACTGCGAGGCGCAGCTGCTGCCCGCGCCGGGGCCGGGGCTTCCCCCGATGATGCTCTCGATGGAGAAGGGCGAGCGGGCCAGCGCCGCGCCGCTGCCGGGCTTGGCGGAGTGCAGCGAAGCCGCCAGTGCCGGGCCCAGCGGGTGCGCGTAGCCGAAGGGCGTCCGTGCCAGCTCCGCCGCTGGCAGCAAGGGGCCCGGCGGCGCGGCCGCGGCGGAGGGCAGCGCCGCACCGGGGGCGCTGCCGGGGGCGGCAGGGGGCTGGCGGGGCGGCGGAGAGGGGTGGTGGAAGGCGAAGAGGGCGGAGTGGGGGTGGTAAGGCTGAAGCTGGAGACCGTAGCCGCAGCCGTAGGGTCCGTAGGCGCAGGGCGGCTGCTGCGGGGGCTGCGGCGGAGGCTGCGGGAGGAAGGCGGCGGGGTCCACGGCGCGCAGCAGAAGCTCGGGCGCCGGGAGCTGCTGCCGCTTGAAGCGCTTTCGGCGGCGCAGGAAGCTCCCGTTGTCGAACATGTCGGCGGATTCGGGGTCCAGCGTCCAGTAGTTGCCCTTGCCAGGATTGCCGGGCTCCCGGGGGATCTTGACGAAGCAGTCGTTGAGGGAGAGGTTGTGGCGGATACTGTTTTGCCAGGCGGGGAACTTCTCCCGGTAGTAGGGGAAGCGCCCGCTGATGAACTCGCAGATCTCACTCAGCGTTAGCCTCTTCTTGGGGCTCTGCAGGATGGCCATGGTGATGAGAGCGATGTAGGAGTAGGGCGGCTTCACCAGGCTGTTCTTGCCGCCGCCACTGCCCGCCCCGCCGCAGCCGCCGCCGCCCGCCCCGCCGCCGCCCGCCGCCGCCTTCTGCGGGCCACCCCGCGAGGGGGGCCGAGAGCCGCCGGCAGCGTCCCCGCCGCCCGCCCCGCCGCCGCCGCCGCCGCCGCCGCCACCTCCGCCTCCGCCGCGCACGGGCGACCGCGGCAGCAGGGCGGCGGCGTGGAGGTCGCCCACATCCTCCTCGTCCTCTTCCTCCTCCTCCTCCTCCTCCTCCTCGTCCTCAGCGTAGGAGCGGCGGCGGCGGCGGGTCTGTGGCTCCTCGTCGTCCTCCTCGTCGTCCTCCTCGCCCACTACATCGATGTCGGTCTCCTCAGCCAGCGTCGACGCCTCGGACATCTCCGAGCTAAGGGTCATGGCGCGGCGGCGGGGCAGCGCATCGGTGGCGGCCGGCGCGGCGCGGCGGGCGAGCGGGCGCTCTCTCCGCCGCCGCCAGGCCTCCGCGCCGCTCCGCGGAGTGCCGCCCCGCCGCCGCCACGGGCAGGCGGGCCGCTCCGAGCCGCGCCGGCCCCCAGCGCCGTTGCCGCGCCTCTGGAGCGCTCCCGCCGCCCGCTCGGAGGCGGCGGCTGGTTTGGGTTTTGTTTCGGGGTATTTTTTGCTGCCGTTTGGATTTCTCTCTTTTTCTTTTTTCCCCTCCCTTTCCCCTTTTTGGAGATCTTTTTCGGGTTTTTTTTCGGTTGGGATCGGGTATTGTGGGCGCAGGGAGGCTGTGCCGTCGCTCCTGGAAGTCGGTTTCCCCTTCTTTCTCCTCACCTCAGCCCCCAGACATTAACGGATGCGGGGCAGGAGGGAGCAAGCCTAGTCCTGGGAGGAGGAGAGGGGAGGAGGCTGCCGAGGAGGGAGGGCGTAGGGGATGGCTTGCCGGGCCTTAGGAAACACGGTGAAAAGGCTGGGGCTTAGTCCCAGGGAGGGCGGCCTTCCTCCCCGCCTTATAGCGAGGGGGCCATCACATGGCTCCCAGCGTCAGAGCGCGGCGGGGGGAGCAGCGCCGTGTCTCCCCCCACCAAGAAGGGCGCCTCGCCACCGTCCCGGCCTCCCCGGCCTCACACCATGCAGGAGGGGCTCGGGGGGGCTTCGGGGAGACCGATGTCATCTTTAGTGGAAAGGGGGGGAAATAAAGATAACACTTGACCCTCCCGGAAAAAAAAAAAAAAAGAGAAGAAAGAAAGAAAAAAGTGCAAGTCAGTGGCAAAGTGCAGGAGCATCTTCCCAGAAACCATCCGGAGCGTCTAGGAGCTTCGCATCTTCCGGGGCTGCCCTCAGAGACGGGGTGCTGCTTGCCGTGGGAAGGAAGGGGGAAAAAATAATCAGACCGGAGAGGGAGATGGTGAGTTAATAAACCAGACTTCTGTCGGCGGAATGGTTTAGAGGCATCCTTCCCTTCCTCTCCCCCGTCACTCTCCAGAGTTTAATTTACTTTGGAATGAAATAAAATATCTCTCCATGTCGACTTCACAAGCTCTCAAAGAACAACCTCTAAAACACACCGCTATTCTCAGTTTAATTGTAAGGCTATTGTTATTAGAGAGAAGCAGCTCCCTCCATTACGAGAAACACTAACAGAGAATTAGCGTTACCTCTTTTGTACGCAAAGGAAATAAATTCACTGCCCTTTAAAATGGGACTTTCGCTTTAAGTAGGAGCAACACCCCTGAGAAAGCGACAGAAGATTGCTTGCTAATTTAGTGGCACTGTTTCCCTTTTCAGGTGATATATGCGACGACAGAAGACAGGGGCCCCCTTTATGTAAGGGCTGGCAGGGTTAAAAAAAGCAACAAAAACTCCACCAAAGAACCCAAACAAAATAAAACTCCCACAAATTTGGACAGAAATGCAATTACCACGGTCTTAAAAAGAAAGGCTTTGAAAAATCCCATCGTTCCCAGTTCTGGCAGGATAAACCACGATCAGGATCCGACTGGGACAGGAGTAAGGGAGCATTTCGTTCTTCGGCAGAAATCGTCGTGAGAAGGGCAGACTGATGCATAAAGTCTTATTGATCAAATCTCTCTTTTCAAACAACTCACACACCTAATTTCTTGAAATACGTTTTCGATATATTGCCCTAACCCAAAACTACAAGCCATCCTGTTTCAAACCCAGCTCCACGGATTTACAACATAATCCTTTCTACTATTTCCAAATAATCCTATTTACATTTTGTTCACTACTAAAGAGCCTGCAAGACAATACCACCAAAAGTTACAAAACAGGAAAAAAAAAAGAAAAAAAGAAGAGGAAAAAAAAGAAAAAAAGAAGAGGAAAAAAAAAACCCCTCTAGACCCAGCAAGTGACTACTTTTTTTTTTTTCTTTAGATAAATAGATGTCACTCGAGATTTACAGTTCATACAGTTAATAAAATCTCTCTTCGAATTAGTTTTGAGGTCCTGCGGCAAGCTACTAAAACAAAGGTAGACATGATTTTTCGTCTTCAAGAGGTTTCTCCTCTTTACAAAGAGTTCGTATTTTAGCTTTCTGCTTCCTTTTTCCCCCCTTTCATTCTTTTTTTCCCTCCCAACATGAATGTTTAAAACCGTCTTAAAAGAAAAAAAGCATGCTCTTAAGTATGAAGAACAGTGAAGTTCAAAAATGCACGGGGAAGGACCACTGTAGCGATGAACCAAAAGAGCCGAGTCTGCCCTCGATTCTCTGCTAGCAGGACGCACGGGTGTTTCACTAAGCGTGTGACATCGGCGGCTCTTCGATAGCACCGAGTTCCCGGGAGCCTCGGCTGGAGTGCGGCTCTTTCTAGGCTCTTTCTAGGTCGGGGTGGCCTTGGCGGGTGATGGTGGGGACCCCTCTGGAAGGCTTGGGCAACACTGCAAGCTCTCGCTGAGGAGCGTGCATGTTGTGTGTGCGGGCTGCTGAGGGGATTTCTTTTTGGGGGTCAGTTGAGTCAGCCCCCAGTGCGGGCAGTTAAGACCTGATGTTACTTCAGTCCCTGGAGATCGCGACGTGTCTTTGAGTATCTTCTGATCGTTCCCGTCCCCAGTCCGGCAGGCGCCGTTTCAAAAAGGCAAGAAAGACGAGGAGGAAGGCGAACAGAGGCGGCACAGCCGTGAGTGGCATTTCCCTTGGTAAGACCCGGCCAGCGGCCGGGCTGCGGGCTTTGCCCTGTCCCTCACCTCGCGGCCGGTCCCGCTCCGCGCCGCTCCGCTCGGGGCGTTGCTCTGCGCGGACGGGGGATGCCATCTACCGGCAAGGAGCGCCGGCTGTGGGACGACGTGTGCCCGGGGAGGGGGCCCGGCGTGGCCTCCCTGCCCAAAGCAGTCCCCGAGAAAGGCAGGGTCGGGCAGGAATCCCCCGCTCAGCGACTGCGCGGGACCCCGAAACCCTAAAGAAAAGCAGAGTTTTGGAGGGGACCTAAGAACAGCCCCTCCACGGAATGGCTGGAACTTCCTCGACCACCTTACCACATCCGTCCAGGGGCTCTCTGCCCACACACCCGACCACCAAACGACAACCCTGGGCCCAGGATCTCGGGGGCTGTCTTCTAGGGTTTCCTGCTGCTTGTGAATGATCTGATATATCATGCACCTAAAAACACAAAAGCACAGAACAGAGATGAGAAATACACTTACTCAGCTAGGGTTTATACTTTTTTTATTGTTTCGGCGTATTAATATTAATAATAAATTTTAAATTAATATGAATTATAATTTTTAGTTATATATTATACACACAATTCCTACATGCATATAAAGAACATCCACATTTTATCAGTGCAGCCCAGGCATAGGATCAAAGCACTCTGGCAATCCATCCAAGCAGTCCTGATGGCTCCTGCTGTTCAACCACACCCCTCTCTAGTGGCAAGGCTGGGTCCCTGGTGCCGATGGTTCCTGCAGGGCAGTAAGGACAGGAACTTCTCCCTCAAGCCTTGTTCCTCACATCCAAACCTGAGAAAGGTTTGGGTATTTTGGCAGCTCTCTGCTGCCAGAGGTGGCCAGAGCAGGAGCATTCTGGTTCATGTGGTGTGTCCAGGGACACTGGGCAGAAGCCACACTGGGTGAACCTGCCATCACTTCCCCTTGATGTCTTCTTTATTCTGGGGGACAGTGTCCCTTGAGGTCCCCACAGGCCACATATCCTTCTACAGTGAGGGAGCCTGTGCCCAGCGAGGGAGCCAATATTGAGACAGGGAATAGATGAGCCTACAAATCTTCCCTCATCCTTTATTCAAAATTGAAGATTACCCTGGGCACTATTTAGGGCATTTTCAAGCAGCCACACTGGCACACTGGCTGAAGTGCTCTGAGTTTTCTGGAGCTGCAGAACTGGACTTTCTGTTAATGTATAGAACCATTTCTTGGACAATTTACATTTTCTGTGAATGTAGCGTCTTGGGTCAAACACTGGACTGAATTCTGAGCTGCTTGTGTCACGGAATGAATAAATCCTCCAGCAATGACCTTGCAAAAGGATAGTGGTGTCCATGACAGAGACAGTAACAGTGACAGCTGTGGTCTTCTTTGCCCAGTATAACAGTGACTGCCATTTTATCTCCACTTTTTGGGGGGTTTATTCTCCTCTACCCTTGCCACGTAGTTTTGGGGAAGGTAACACTTCCTTTAAGCCTTCTGTGGAGGCTGGGATGACAATGTTTGTGTGATCACAATGCATTGGAGAAGGTTGGCAATAGACACCGGAAAAATTGAAGAAAAATCTGGGGTTCCAGCCATGCCTACTGCTGAAAAAGGGTTTACCATCCTTGGAGGTGATCTCCCCTCTACCCTTGTCAAACATACTTTTCTTCTTGACCAAGTTGGTTTGGTTTATTTGTTTGGTTGAGTTGGATTTTGTTGGGGTTTTGTTTTGTTTGTTGGTTTGGTTGGTTCGGGCGTTTTTTCCCCCCTTGTTCTATAATCCTTGCAGGGCATGTACATTTGTTCTGACAAGTGTAAGTCACTTCCTTTAAGGTCCTTTGGGCTTTTCATTTCTGTAAAATGTGATTTAATGTTCTCATGATGTTCCGATCGTAAGAAGCATTTTTATCAGGTTAGACCAAGACACATCTAGCAGTGTAAACTGACTTCAACATCAGCTAAGACCAGATGTTTAGGGAAGAATATAGGAAAAGAACAAGTGTGTAAAATCGATACCTAGCTGCCAGAAATCTGGGTTTCAAGATGTTTGTTTGTTTGTTTGTTTGTTTGTTTGTTTTAAAGCAGAGATAATATCTGAATTTAAAAGCCTGTGAGAGAATTTATTCCGTGAATTTGTCCAGTCGTTTTTTGAAATCAGGTACATTTGTACCACAAATATATTCAGTGGAGAAATGCTCATAAGATCTAACTATCAGTGGTAAGACGTGTCTCTTTTCATTTGCTTTAAGCAAGTCACCTGCTCACTTAAATGTGATGTGCTCTCATTTTTGTACTAGAATAGACAAGGAACAAGTGTTGTTAGACACTTTCTCCCTGCTGTTCATGGCTTTGTAAATTCCAACACAAATTTTTTCACTGGTCACCTTTTTTACATGCTGAAGAGTTCTCCTTCAGAATCACTGGACTATCACAGAAGTTAAACGTCAGTATTTCTGACAATCTTTGTCATTCCCTCCACCTTTTTCTTTGTTCATCTCACTCCTATTATTTTCCTAGTAGTCCTTCAAAACAGCATGAGATGCTTAAATTTGCCTTTTCAGTTAAAATTTCAACTTAAAATTTCTAATCTTTTAAGCCAGTAACTATTTCCAATGCTGGTGGAGGAATATCAGAGTTACAAAATGAAGAACTGGCTGCCAGAGCTGATATAGCAGAGTACTTTTCACATGAACAAATCATGTTTGTTTAGATTACCTTTAATTTCGTAACTTCATCAACTACTGAAAGCCTTTCTAATATTTTCCACATAAGCCCTAATTTTTTTGTCGTAGACAAGCTAGGAGGGAGATCCCATAATTAGCGTCTCAAATTTTTGAGATATTTTCCATTTCATTCTGCAGAGATGGAAGTAAGCCCTGAAGGAGCACAAACTCATTCATATATGCAGTGACTATTGGCAGGGATATTCTTTGTTTGCTTAGAAATCCTTGGGGATAAGCTATATTGTGATCAAAGAAAAAGAAGTTAAATTTTTCCATCTAGAACTTAGTGAGTAATAGGTTCCTGCCAGGACTTGAGCAGAAATAACAGCTAGCTGTTGCAGGAAGAAGACCCTTGCCTTGTCCAGCCTTCCCATCTCTTGCCACATGTGCTCACCACTTAACTCCTGCTGAGCACCACCTGGACCAAGATGTCTAAAAAATCAAAGAAGTCAAATCCAGAATGAATAAGAATTTTGCAGCTGCCAAGGCATTAGTCAAAGGTAGCACGATGGCACCTACACTTCTAAACTGGGCCAAATTTAGTCCTGATTCATCCTGGGCAAAATGTGATACATTACACATTTATATGTTGATGTTGCATCATGTTGCATCAATAATATTTTGACTTGTAAGTGCTAATTGTTTAAAGAAAATATAAAGACCACGGTCTTAGCAGAGGTCAAAACATTTCTGTGATCATGGCTGAAAGGATTCAAGTCCTCTTGATTTCTTAGGTTGTCTTATGTTATGGTGTAAGATGTAACCAAAAGTATGTATTCTATCTCCATCTTCATAATCTGTTAAAACCAAGTGGGGCAGTGTGCTTTGTCTCTTCCATGACACATCCCTGATAACTCCCCCCAGCAGATATCTTCTGTTAATCAGCCATCAAGTCTCCCTGCATGACTCATAAAATTACACCATCCCATTGTGAGATGCTCCGCCCAGGGGGAGGAACCAAGCATTCCTACCTGGATATAAGCTGAGGTTTGGAACACCACAGGAGCACTGTCCACTGGATTCCTAGAGGAGAAGAGCTCCATAATCACCACTGGACCTCCAGAAAAGGACCAGACTTTACGACAGGATCACCAGTTTGACAGAGTCAAACACATTCATCACTCCAACAGGACTGCAGCCACCATTTAATCGGACTGCTACTACCACCTTGCCCGGCAGGGTGTCAGGTCATATCCTGACTCTGTCAGTTTAAGCCAGTGTTTCTGTATTATTGCCTTTATCTTAGTTTTCCTATTAAATTGTAATTCTGACTTGGGATCTTCCACTGGTTTGCTTTCAAACTAGCACATCTGTGTACAGGATGCCTATACGAATAAAGTGTTTGTCTGAGTCTCTGTAATCTGTGCATAAATTAAAGGTTTAAATCACCTTTTTCACACATAGTCAGTAAGGAATATGGTGACTTCTACCTCTTACTTATTTTCTATCAAGGTATTTGTTATTCACTAAGACTAACAGGCAAGCCTTTCTTGGTGAGATTTTGCCAGTTTTATTAACAAGAACTCCCAGACATCCTGCAAAGCCTGCTTGAACCATGTACAGTGAAGGCAGGGGATTCTTGAAGTAGCACTTCTCCAACTGCTCTCCAGTAGGACTCCTCAGGGTGTTACAGAGAGGCAGCCCAGAGGTCATGAAAGGCTTGTGATACAGCTTGAAGCCCAGGTAACTTGAGTTGCTGAGTTTAAAAGCTACAGGCATGGTGAGAAAAGGACACTGTTTGCTGGGCAGCAGTCTCTCTTCCTTGATACATAAGTCTATTACCAATCACTCCCTACAACTCAGAGACAGATGAAAACAGCATCAGACTTAAGTTCAAACTTTCTGGGCTCCTATTCAGTGTTTATATATTTTACATTCCTTAAAAAGTTAATTCTTCATTGAGTCTTATGTCTAGATATCTGGAGACGATTTTTTTTGCATTCATCTCTCTCTCAACATTTTTAGTCCCCTACCCCATAATGCTGCTATTTTCCTCCATTAAATTGCTAACACATATGAGTATTTTTTGAAATTACTCAGGGCTTTTCCCCTTATATTCCACTGTTTAATACAGCATTCTTCTGAACAAATGTTTCCAAATGAAATTTTGATTATCAGATTTCCTTTGCTGCCTAAACCTACTTTTTTTCCCCTTGCTGTCACTGATAATCAGGACAAATATTAATTCACCGTAGCCAGATCACTTACGTTTATGACCTGTGATTAGTTCTGTCAATATGATATTAACACCTCTCCGCAACATGCCCTGTTATTACTTATGCAGGACTGGCCATGACTTTTAGAAGAGCTTTTCCACTGGCATTTTGACAGCAAATGTCATTCTTCTGCCTTTAAACTTTCATATAATTTAGGAAACAATTTTTCCAAGTAACCATTTTAATGATCTTCCTCCACTCCTATGCAGCTTCAGTGTAGATAATGAACTTTCCTTTAGCAATGTATATTCTTTGATGGTTTTGAGGTCATGACTTTCATCCTTTTTCAGAACTGAAAACGTGCTTACTGAGCTCAGAGTCCCTTTCAGTGGTACAGCCCTTGGATCTGCTTCATTTCTCAACAGAAGTTCTTCAGCTACAACTAAATCCAGGTTTAGGTTTATGTTTCCCATTATGCAATTACTAAAAAACAACTGAAGAAAACAAGCCAATACTATTTTAGCATGCTAAAATGCTTTTTCTTAGATGTAAAGTTTGTTTTTTGAAGGTCTGCTGTTTGGTCTACCAAATGTATCCAAATCTTAAGAGTCCCTTGAACTGCCACTCTTGAACCACTTTAGTTGAGTCCTGATACAACTCAGTGATGTGGCTTTCATCACAGTTTGTCTTCAAAAATCTCACACGAGGGCACATGAGATCATATCTCTAGACCAGCTAATCCTAAAATGACAGCTGGAACAGCATTTTCTACACTTTCTGTCTTGGAATAATCTTTCTGTGATTCATTTTCACTTCAGTATTTTAGTCTACTAAAATATTTTGCTTGTTTGTGATCACCATTTGGCCTAGCAATTCTAAAATATTTCATATATATTGATGGCAGACTGTGATAAATCTAAAGCGGATCGATTTTTACTTTCAATAGCTTGCAGTGACTCAGGTTTGTTTCATGTTTTCTCATCTCGGCTCTCTCCACTTTTGCTGCAGGTACATCGCCAGTTTCATCCTGCAATAAATTTATAAGCTTTCTTTTTAGCTTCTAAGAAACTCCACCCTCCCCAAACTATCTGCAAATACTCCCTTCTCCTACATCTGCTCCCCCCCCCCCCCCCTTCTGAATTATATACTGGGTTTACTAGTTCAGATAAAATAATACAGGCTTCCCCCACCAACTTTTGTCCACAAACCGATTGACTGTTCAAATTTTGCAGATACAGTGGACCAAATTTTTGGAAGTCCCCCACCATCTTTTACAGTTTGATCATCCTCTAATTTTCATCTGTGATTCACCTGGTGGGAGGCACAGAGGCTGCTGCTCTTCAGTAGCACCTTTTGAATCATCACTTCCCTGACAATTTCTATCACCACCAGATGGAGTCATCTCGGAATTATCATTAATTTTCACTAATTACAAAAGTCTCAATTTTAAAAGGATCAGAATCGTTCGTACAAATTAACACTCAGCTCTGGTGTAGTGAAAAGACAATACAAGAGCAAACAAAATTTACAGACACATAAAAAGCATTGCTCTGGCAAAACCTTGGCTCTGGGGATTACTAACAAGGGAGACAACGTTAATCAATAAAGAAGGATAAATTAATTATTAACATAGTCTTATGGAAACGAGACCAAAGAGAATAGTTTACTGGGGATATTCCAGAGAAGAACCAGTATAAAAGGCATTAAAATACAGGATGAGATGGCAAGGTCAGTGGTATTTCTACTGGTGCCAGTAGGCTCATCGGGTTCAGTTGTGGTGGTGACCGCGACTGTGGAGGAACAAGGCTTCTCCTCTTTTTCATCACTCTGTGAGCACGTGAAGCTCACTGATGAGAATGCCAGGCTTCTTCCCCCACAAATCTGCTCCTGCCCTCTGCTGTGCAACACAGATCCTGCAAAGACCGCTTTGCCTTCTGTTGGAGCCGAGACATGCATGTTTCCGATGGCTGTGAGATTAGTCATCAGACAGAGTAAACTCAAACACATTGGCAAACTTGTGGGGGACTGAAATTGTAGGCTGTGAATGATCTCTGCCTCAGAAACACAGGGTGAGGAACAGGCTTTACATATACTCAAAGGCAGCAGCAACTGCGGGGGGTAGGGCCTGGGAGGTGTGTGTTTGGCTCTCAGAATAGGATTCGGGTAACACAAAGACCAGCAATACATGAAAAAGGGCATATTAAGCCCTGAGTGATGGAAAACACAGCTACAGGGGAACATCTCTGAGGGATCCAGAGAGGGCACACAGAGGGTGTGCAGCGACCAGCAGCAAGCAGCCACAGGTGGGTAGCTTATAAATTGCAATAGAGAAGGAAAAGCCACAGTGAAAAACACACAAGGTGGAAGCAAAGCAAAAGAGAACAAGGACTGACACACAGGTGGTGGTAACAGAAAAACCTCAGTAGTTTGGCTGGGCAGGGGCAGCTGGGGGTGTCAGGAGGGTGGTTCACCTAAGGGGCCCCACCACAGAGCTCTGCACTGGCCGACTGGGAGGAAGGAGGCGAGTTGCTGGGGACAGCAGGGAGCAGCACAGCCATGGGCTTTGAGAGGGGGTCTGCATTGCACAAGGGAGAAAGAAACACAATGCTTACATGTTTTCTAGCATGGAAAAGAATAAACACATAATTAGTGAGGCCACATCTGGAGTACCATGTCCAGTTCTGGACTCCTCAGTACAAGGAACTACTGGAGAGGGTCCAGTCGCACAAATGCGATTGCTGAGGTATCTCTCTTATGAGAGACTGTGGGAGCTGAGCCTGTTTAGTCTAGAACAGACTAAGAAGGGATCTTGTCAATACATATAAATATCTCAAAGGCAGGTGTCAAGAGGATGGTGCCAGACTCTTGTCAGTCGTGCACATTGACAGGATGAGGAGCAATGGCCATAAGCTAAAACACAAGTAATTCTACCTCAACGTGAGAGATAACTTCTTTATTTTGAGGGTGGCTGAGCACTGGAACAGGCTGCCCAGTGAGGCTGTGGAGTGTCCCTCTCTGGAGCCATTCCAAACCCACCTGGATATGTTCCTGTGTCACCTGCTCTGGGTGACCCTGCCTTAGCAGGGGTGATGGACTGGATGATCTCCAGAGGTCCCTTCCAGCCCCAGTGGTTCTGTGATTCTGTGATGCCAGGCCATGGATGTCATGCCTGTGGCAGGGAACTTCTCTGGCAAGGCTGCAGTGTGGGTAAGAGAGCAGCAAAGTGAGCAAGACATGGTAATGTGAGGCATGGTGAGGGGAGGCATGGTGAGTTCTGGGTCCTGCCCTTTGTCCACAACAACCCCAGGCAGCTCCACAGGCTGGGGCACAGTGGCTGCAAAGCTGCCCACAAGAAAAGGACCTGGGGGTGCTGGTGACAGCAGCTGAACATGAGCCAGGGTGTGCCCAGGTGGCCAAGTAGGCCAATGGCATCCTGGCCTGTACCAGCAAGTGTGGCCAGCAGGACCAGGGCAGGGATTGTCCCCCTGCACTGGGCACTGGTGAGGCTGCACCTCCAGTGCTGTGTCCAGTCCTGGGCCCCCCACTAGGAGAAGGACACTGGCAGAAGACCAGAGGTGGCCAACAAAGCTGGTGAAGGGGTCTGGAGCACAAGTCCTATGAGGAGCAGCTGAGGGAGCTGGATGGGCTCCGCCTGGAGAAGACTGACGGATGACCTTATCGCTCTCTCCAACTACCTGAAAGGAGGTTGTAGCAAGGGGAGGGTCGGCAACCAGCCAACAGGACGAGGGAACATGGTCTTAAGCTGCACCAGAAGAGCTTTAGGTTCGACATCAAGAGGAATTTCTTCACAGAAAGGGTGACAGGAATTGGAGTGGGCTGCCCAGGGAGATGCTAGAGCCACTATCCCTGAAGGTGTGTAAGGAAAGGTTGGCCGTGGCGCTGGGTGCCGAGGTGTAGCTGACACGGTGACGTTCGGTCACACGGGGGCCTCACTGCCGCCACAGCCCTTCCCCCGCCCCACCGATCCCGGGACGCCGGGCCCCACCCACCCCGAGGCCGTGCGGGCGCCCCCTGCCGGGCCCGGCGCGGCGCACGCGCGGCCCGGCGCGCAGCTCCTTCCTTCCGGCCGCCATCTCGCTGCGCCCGCGTGCGGATCCCGGCCCCTTGCCCTGCCCGCCGCCTCCAGCCCCGCTCCGGCGCCCCTCCGGTACCCCGAGGTACCGCGGGGGCGGCGGGGGGCGGCGGGGGGCGGCCGGGCGGGGAGCGTGACTCTGGCGGGGGCGGGGGCGGCGGTGGTGGTTGGAGGAAGGGGCGGCGGTTACGGGCTGGGCCTGAAGGGAGGCTCGGCTGGGCTCGGCGGCTCTGCCCGCGATCTGAGACCGTTCCCGGCCCTGTGGCGGGGTGCCCGCCTGCCGCGGAGGACGCGTGGGCGTGTGGTGAGGGGCGGCTGCAGAGCTGCCTGTGCCCACTTGCCCTCCCCTGTGTTCCCACACCGGCCTGTTCCGGGCGCTCTTGTTTCCGCAGATGAAGGAAACCATCATGAACCAGGAGAAGCTGGCCAAGCTGCAGGCCCAAGTGCGCATCGGTGGCAAGGTAGGAGCCGCCTCCCCGCGCTGCCATCGGGATTGCGTGTCCTTGCACGCATATCGGGCCTGGCACAAGGGGTCCTGGAAGCGGGTGTGGGGAGCAGCCCTGAGAGCTCTCAGCTTCGCTGGACTGTCCTCAAGGGAAGCTGTGCTGCTCCAGGGCTCTTTGGAGTCACTTCTGTAGCTGCATTATGTAGTAGCTGTATCTCTAGCCATTTCTCTTTGTGTATGCTATGTTAGAGCAGCCTTAATATTCTACGTTAAGGCAAATGGGAATCTCATCTTCAGCAAGGTCAAGTGCAAGGTGCTGCACCTGGGTCAGAGCAGCCCTGGTATCAACGCAGGCAGGGGGATGGACACATCAGAGCAGCCCTGCCCAGAAGGACTTGGGGGTGCTCGTGGGTGAGAGGCTGGACATGACCCAGCCGTGGGCACTCACAGCCCAGAGAGCCAAACGTGTCCTGGGCTGCATCCAAAGCAGCGCGGGCAGCAGGGCCAGGGAGGGAATTCTGCCCCTCGGCTCTGCTCTGCTGAGACCCCACCTGCAGTGCAGCATCCAGCTCTGGGGTCCCAGCATGGGAAGGACATGGAATTGTCGAAGCAAGTCCAGAGAAGGGACAGTGAGATGATCAGAGGGCTGGAGTTTCTCTCCTGTCAGAAGAGTCTGAGAGAACTGGGACTGGTCAGCCTGCAAAGAGGAGGCATTGGGGCAACCTGACTATGGTCTCCTAGTACATGAAGGGAGCCTCCAGGAAAGATGCATCAAGACTATTTACAAGAGCATGTAGTGACAGGACAAGGGGGAATGGGTTTAACTTGAAAGTAGGTTTAGATTGGATATTAGGAAAAATTCTTTACTGTGAGGCTGGTCAGGCACTGGAACAGGTTGCGCAGAGTAGCTGTGGATGCCACATCCCTGGGGGTGTTCAAGGCTGGGTTGGATGTGACTCCGAGTAACCTGGTCTAGTTAAAGGTATCCCTGCCCGTGGCAGGAGGGTTGGAACTAGATGATCTTTGTAGTCCCCTTCTAGCCATTCAATGAAAATTGTATGGGCTGTTTTAGAAGATGTGTGGGATTTGAAGTGAGTAGACCTTATAGCAAGTGAGGTTGGGTATAGTTTTTGTAACAGATCATCGAGAGTTATGTTACAGACTTGTCAGAAATACTTAGGATGCTAAAGGCAGTGTTTTTGCCTTTCTGCACAAAATTGGAAATTCTATGCTTGTCATACTTCTGTAATTGTAGACTAATATAATCAGAACAACTTTTTATTTTGCTACATCTGAATATATGTAGTTGTGTGTTTACTTATGATCTGAGAAAAGTATGTTTAATATAGTCATATGGCAGTAAACATTTTAATTACAGTGTCAGTCTTAATTCAGGAATTTATTAGGAATCTTTTGTACCTGAGGGAGTATACACAATGTTCTAGAATATAAATTACTTAACAGAACTCTTGCTGACAGAGTTTCCAGGAGCTTTCATTTCTGTGCTGATTTTTAAATTTTTTTTTGCCAGTTGCTGGAGATTTAGGCAGTCTTAAAACAGGGTTTATATAGTAATTAACTGCCTTGGTGATTTTTGCATATTCTTTGTTCTAGGTTAATTAGAGAACTACTGTATTACATTGCTGATTGTATGCATGTTACAAGTGTGTGTTTATTGACTATAAAGGCTTTTAATGTTAATCACGTAAGATTATAGCTCTTGCAGCTTGCTGGTCAATACAGGGCTTTTAGAGACATTAAGCAAAGCTTGGAATGGTCATTTAGTTTTTAAATTGGCCTATGAAATACTTGGAATGCCTCAACCTGCCTTACTAAATTTTTTTTTTTTTATAATGGGAAATTATTCCTGGCATTCTTCATGCCATTGTTGCCATGTAAGTTGAGATGGGTGTGGAGGAGGTACATATTCCTCCATATCCCTTGATTCAAGATGTCATATTCTGAAATTTACTGAGAGTTCTTTTGTCCAGAGGGACTTAGCTATACCTTACCTAGCTCAAATCTTGGGCAGGCAAGGCACTAAAATGAGGCATTTCTACTATTTTTAGTAGTTTCCAAACCACTGTGTATGCTAAGCTGACAGTAGCAGGGTGTGAATATCAAGCTTTCTAGACAAAAACCTTAATGTAGTCTTCCGAGTGTTAGTTTCATACAAATTTGTCACTAATGTTCCTCATCGTTGGTAACAGAATTATGTTAGAGTTGTGTGCCGGTTTGGCCAAAATCTAGCAATATATCCTCTGAGAGAAAACCGGGTTACAACCACCCTTCCCCCCACAGGGTTCAGGGAAAAAAAATTATTTTCCTCGAAGGAAAGTGAATGAGATAAGAACTATTTATTTAACAAACACATGGGAAAAAGATAATAATGCTAAATAATGAAATGAAATCTCTCGCTATAGAGAGAAACCTGGGAAGATTTCAGAGTCCTTCTGTAGGTGTGGTCTCTCTCCTCCTCGGAGCTGGGTCGGCGAGGGCCCACCCCCGGGCCTCGGGGAAAAATTCTCCCGATGTGTTCTGATGTTGTTGAACAGTCCAGAAGAGAAAAAGGGAAAAACCAAAGTCCCAGGAAACAAAATGCAGCTTTCCGTCTCACGCTGGGAAGAGAGGGAAAGAAAAAAAAAACCCGAAACCGCTGGCTGAAGCAAGCAAGCAGGGTGCTCCCTCCTGCTCCTGCAGCCAGAGAACGCAGAGGAGTGTATCTCTGTGTCCTTGGGAAACTGTTTTGAAAAGTTCGTTTGGTTTTTTTTTTTCCCAAGCTCAGTTTAAAGGCACAGAAAAGTCACAATATTACTTTTTGGGCATAGAGCATGATAGGGGATACACATGATAGAGTCACCCCAAGACATTCCACCCCTTATCACATATCATTGGCTCAATGCCCAAATTAATATATTCTAACTCTACACACACACACACATTAATACATATATACAGCTATGTACAAACAGTGACAGTGACACTCAGCAAGCAGTGGTGTACAGGCATTTCACATTACATGTGGTTTTCACTCAACAATCAGATTTCTCTGCGGTACACAACGTGTTGTTCCATCTCTTTGCATTACCCACCATGTGCAACCAGGTCCCTGAGCAAAGACAACCCCACGGACGGGTTTGTCTGTACTCGAGGCAGAATTAACTTAAACAGTCTTTCTTAACAGTCTCCTGGCATGCACTACTGGAACCTTGTCTCTATCTACTGTGTGCAGGGACTCAGATTGGGCTGGACCAGCTCTATTGGTGGAACCCTGAGTGTTGACTAACCAGGTGGCTTTTGCTAGATGCTGTTCTCAATTTTTGAAAGTTCCCCCACTTAGGGCCTTCAAGGTGGTTTTCAACAATCCATTGCATCGCTCCACTTTCCCAGCTGCTGGTGCATGGTAAGGGATATGGTACACCCATTCAATGCCATGTTTTCTAGCCCAGGTGTTTATAAGGCTGTTCTTGAAATGAGTCTCATTGTCGGATTCAATTCTCTCAGGGGTACCATGCCTCTACAGAACTTGCTTTTCAAGGCCCAGGATGGTGTTCCGGGCAGTAGCATGAGGCACAGGGTAGGTCTCCAGCCATCCAGTGGTGGCGTCTACTATTGTGAGCACATAGCGCTTGCCTTGGCGGGTTTGAGGCAGTGCCTCCCCATACTTGTATTTGGACCATTGCCCACCATACCATAGAGGTTTCACTCGCTTGGCCTGCTTGATTGCAGCGCATGTCTCACAGTCATGGATTACCTGGTTGATCCTGTCCGTGACGCCAATAAGTATTTGTGCCGGTTTGGCCAAAATCTAGCAATATATCCTCTGAGAGAAAACCAGGTTACAACCACCCTTCCCCCCACAGGGTTCAGGGAAAAAAAAATATTTTCCTCGAAGGAAAGTGAATGAGATAAGAGCTATTTATTTAACAAACACACAGGAAAAGCATAATGATGCTAAATAATGAAATCTCTCGCTATAGAGAGAAACCTGGGAAGATTTCAGAGTCCTTCTGTAGGTGTGGTCTCTCTCCTCCTCGGAGCTGGGTCGGCGAGGGCCCACCCCTGGGCCTCGGGGAAAAATTCTCCCGATGTGTTCTGATGTTGTTGAGCAGTCCAGAAGAGAAAAAGGGAAAAACCAAAGTCCCAGGAAACAAAATGCAGCTTTCTGTCTCACGCTGGGAAGAGAGAGAAAGAAAAAAAAACCCAAAACCGCTGGCTGAAGCAAGCAAGCAGGGTGCTCCCTCCTGCTCCTGCAGCCAGAGAACGCAGAGGAGTGTATCTCTGTGTCCTTGGGAAACTGTTTTGAAAAGTTCGTTTGGTTTTTTTTTTCCCCAAGCTCAGTTTAAAGGCACAGAAAAGTCACAATATTACTTTTTGGGCATAGAGCATGATAGGGGATACACATGATAGAGTCACCCCAAGACAAGTTGTTAGTGTCCAGCCAACTTTCAAACTTCTGACAGTAAACTGAAAAGGAATGACAGCTGTTTATACGGCTGGGCAGCAACGCATTCTCTTATTATTAGCATGTGGTAGATGAGCAGCTGGAGTGGGAGGACTTAGATTAGTAGTTACATTATGTCAAAAAGTAGCTTAGTTTCACTTGTTCATATATACATTTTATGTCAGATTTTCCTGAACCGTTATGATTGTGCGAGGAATTATAGAATGACATTTTCTGCTTTTTCATAGAAATAGATATCTTTTAACGTGGGACATTTACTTCCCTGGAGAAATCTAGAGCTCTGGGTCTGTAGGGCAACTTAACCTTTCCTGGTTTGGTTTCTAAACAGGGTTTGTCTGGAACACTATGTAAAAGTATTTTAAAAAATGTATATGTGAAATATTTTGGAAACGTAGTCATTCTTCAAGTATGTAAGTCCATCAGATGAGAGATGGCTATTTAGAATAAAAATGTAGTATTTTGACTTTTCTCATATTCATTTGTTAATGATGTGTTCATAGCTTTATGGCCTCTGACTGTTGCCAAAGTTCGGCTGTAATTTAAGAAAGATGATCTAAGGAAAAACTAATAACTTTTGGAAATTGCTTAAAACTGTTCATTCTTCAGGTTTATATCTTGTGATAACTTGGGTTAACAAGGGTAAATTTGCAACTTTCCTTTTCTAAGATGCTGCAGTAAACCATGAAATTTGTGGAATAAATATTTTCTGATACATTGCTTCCTAAAATGTGCAAATCTTGCCTTAGTGCAAGAGAAAGACTGCTGCAGTGCAGTCGGGTGGCAGGGTTGCATGCACTGAAACACAGGACTAGAACTTTGTATGTTAAGTTGATTGTAGATATTGTAAAGTAGTTATACAGCTGTTAGGATTAGAGTTTGTGAGAACTACTTAAGTTTTAAGTTGTAATTTTTTTTTTTTTTGCAAAGGGTACTGCCCGCAGAAAGAAGAAGGTTGTTCACAGAACAGCTACAGCAGATGATAAAAAACTTCAGTTTTCGTTGAAGAAATTGGGAGTCAACAATATTTCTGGAATTGAAGAGGTAATTGCTTCAAAGGAAAAAAAATTCTATCTATAAGTAGAAAGCATATTAAAATCTGTTTTTTGGTAAGTAACATCTGTAAATTATTAGTAGGTCTTCGTGGAGCTTTAAGAACTTTGATTTCTTGTTAATTTGAAAAATTCTGCTAAACTGCTTCAAATATTGAATTTTTTTTTTCTTGCAGGTAAACATGTTTACCAATCAAGGAACAGTCATTCACTTCAATAACCCAAAAGTTCAGGCATCTCTGGCTGCTAACACTTTCACTATCACTGGCCACGCTGAGACAAAGCAGCTGACAGAAATGCTGCCTAGCATCCTAAACCAGCTTGGAGCTGACAGTCTGACCAGCCTCAGGAGATTGGCAGAAGCCCTACCCAAGCAATGTAAGTTGAAACTTGAATGTGTTTCATGCTGGCAGCTGACATGAGGCTTATTTGTGTAGCAGCAGTGACATTCCATGCACTCTTGTTGTCTGCAAGCATGCTATAAAATGTTTATAAAGAAACCAAACTCTTCAAAATCAATTTTATTTATAGCTCAAATCCAATGGCAAGTATGACTCAGTAAAGCAAAGTCACCTGTTAGCATGTCTTGTAACTGGGTTAGCAGTGGAAAACTGTAGCCAGACTTGATTCTCTGCTAGTTTCCTTCTTGATGTGACTGCCATATTTTGACGTACCTTGTTCATTAAGGTGCATTAATTACTCTGTAAGAGTTAGGTTTTAAGCTTGGAGTATATATCTTTTGACACTTTGAATGGAAACATAAGTGATGGGGAAAGGAACTTAACAGATACCTTGCAGTTGCTTTTCTCCCTCACAGGTGTGGTAAAGGTATTCCTCACATGGGCTTTTTGATAACTAGGAAGGAATTACAGGGTATTTATAAAGAAGTACATCATAATTTCAGTATGTATACAACAATATAGAGAACAGGGCTGACATGAGCATTAAGCTAGATACACCAACTTCCTATTCCATACTTAAAGTAGTAAAAAACCGTGAACATTTGTTCCTTCTAAAACTGGTAGAAGTAGAGGAGGGACTTAAAAATGTAGTGTTTGAAAAAGGTGCTGCTGCTGCAGGATGAGAATTAGGAGTGAAAGACTTGTTGACACTGGGAACATTCCTTGTGTCTTGTGTGTACAGTCTTCCTACTTTCTGAAATATCTTAAGCCCGTTCCTTTCAAGACAAGGGACAGCCTAAACACAGAAAAAATGAGACAATATCATTGTGTCCAGTTTTCAGCAGTTCTAACTTGATTGTTTTTTTTTTCTTCCTCTGCTTTCTTGGCAACAAAGTAGCCTCTATTTACATTCCTAAAGCTGGTGATACCCTCCTGTCAATTTAGCAATGAAAAAATTTTTGCTGGAAGTAGTCTTCAAGATGTGGAGTAAAGTAATTATCATGATCCTCAAATCCTTTCTTCGTATGTCACCCGTGTGACTTCCTTGTGGTAGTAGGGCTTGAAAGAAAAAAATACTTGAAGGATTTAGAATGATTGCTGAAGTTCTGTCTTCTCATAACAATGTGGTTATAGTCTAAGCTAAATTGTGGAGTTTTAGAAAGAGGGAAGCTTGTTTGAAGTTGTTGCTTTTTGTGATCTGGTAAATGGCTACTTCGTTCCATTAAGAGTGGATGCCAGACTAGTTGCACAAAACTTTTTATTCAGCATTGTCAGCTAGGTTTGGAAGCCTAACATCAATGAGTGGAGCACCTGTGATGATTGCAGGTGCTAAAGTAAACTTGGACTGGTCTTGGGGATGAGAGAGAATGCAGGTAGTATCAGAGGAAATAACATGGTTTGCTTTTAAAATGTCATTTTTAACATTAAGATGCACTTAAGCTTTAACAACTTTCTGCTGCTTATAAAAACAAATGAAGGTTAGTGATGTCCTTGTCCCAAGCCTTTTCAAAAGAAAGTTTATGCATTCATCAGTTCTGGTTCTCTAGAAATTAATGTACAGGTCTAAATAAGAACCCATCTTTTTTCCTCATGCTTTTTTTTTAGAAAACTGAGAGGGATTAATTAGAATAAAATTGAGGTAGTAGAGAGTATGAGACAACTTACCCTTGACAGTACAGCTAAGAATAGTTGCAGAGGAGTGGCACAGGCACCCAGACACCTGAGGTATCTATTTGTAGCATTATTCTGCTTCCCAGTTGCTCGCTGGTCTGCTACAGTGGAGATGGTTAAGTCTCAGTACCTCTGTCAAATACAATGGGAATGGTTGAAGAAATTACTGAGTCAGCAAACGTGTACTAGAACACTAGGTCACCTCAACCACTAAGGAGTGTAGAACTGTGTGTCCAGTTCCACATTCCTCTGACTTTGCTGGGAAACAGTAATACCTTATAAGTACTTCTTCTACTTGTGTGTCTGCTTGCAACTTCACAATTACACCTCAGCTTTCTTCGGATGTGTAGGAGAATAAGATCCTTTCTATTCCTTAAAACCTGATGATGTAAAATATGTAGATCCATGTGGTAGTCCATGAACTAACCTACTTTTAGGAAAAACTGGTAAAATCAATCTCTGCACTTGTATTTGGAAATTACTATCATGCAAAGCACTCAGTATATCTAGATACAAGATGTTGACTAGTAAGCTGTTTAGCATGCATCTTCTGATTTCACTACTGGGCTGTTTGAGCATTATCAGTAACAAAGGGAATGTGAACTTCGTACATTAGAGATTTTTATTCACAGAGTTGGATAAAGCATTGCAGCTTAGCTCAGAATCTTTGATAATGTTTTCAAAAACACAAAGCTAAACAATAAATCAAAATGCCTATGGTGAGCTTGAATGAAGCTTTTGATATACTTGCTCTTGCAGCTGTGGACGGAAAAGCACCGCTTGCTACTGGTGAAGACGATGATGATGAAGTTCCAGGTAAGAACAAACATGTGATGGAGGAAAAGGAAGTGAATTTTGCTGAGAGATCTTATGCATAGCAGAAGATAAGAGTGTTGTCTAATCACTTGCTGTCACAGAATTTCTGTGGGCAGATTATTTCATTAATTTCACGTACCATGAGAGACTTAGCAGTTTGAGCTTGCATTTTGGTCCTATGTTGAAGTAATAGCTGTGACTAAGATCATTATTTAATATTCCATAAGAAACTACCCTGTCAGAATCACTTTTCCCAGTTGTGGTTATAGTGAAGTTAAATGCTTTTAGGATTGTGCTTTTTAATGAACCATCCAAAATTTCCTTGGTTGAGCAAGGAGGATGAACCTTGAAGCTCTTAAAAATTATTTGGTCTGTATTTTACAAGCTGAAAGTTTTTAGGGTGTAAAAACTTGATATGAAGTAGAACTTTGGAAGAAAATTCAAACCCAAAATATTTGGCAAAGGGGAGGTGGGTCAAACTTTAATTCCAACAATCTTCTTTTTCTAGATCTTGTTGAAAACTTCGATGAAGCTTCGAAGAATGAGGCAAACTGAACTGTCACCTCCTGAATAAAATTAAAACTTGAAAAAGCTACATGGAGCTGCTATTTTATATTGTGACTGCCTTGATTTTATTTCCTGATGAGATCTCAAGATCTGTGATATTTGGAAACTCGTTGAATCTGCAGCTCATTAGTTACTGCTTGTACACAATATTATTTTTGTGGCCCGATTGAACAAACCTATGCTTTGAAATAAGTCAGATTGCTAACAAATTTCTGCCTAGACACATTTTTTGAGTAACTTGTATACAAGCAAACACTCACCTTTAATGAACTTTGGCATACAATAAAAATATAAAACAAAGTTTCTGGTGTGAATTTTTGTCAGAAAATCAGGGACAAAAATGGCCCTAAATATTAAACAATCTTAAACGGTTTTGCTTTTCTGCAGAGCATCTTCCTTTTGCTGTGTTAAAAAGCTGGCTTCTGAGAAAAAACTTTCTGTGCATAATGAAACAGTTTGGACTTAATTGGTGAATTTTTGGTGTTTGCAGCTTAGAGCTAGGTAGGCTGTAAGTCACTTTGTAACCTACTGAATTTTAGCAATAGAGTTGTATTTTAGCAACAGTTACTGGTGTTTTAATAAAACAAAACATGCAAGTTGAGGAAGAATTTTTACTTGCCTGCTGCTTGCTGCTGTTCTTCATGGCCTTGGGGAGCTACATGTGAATGTTAAATTTTTATCTTCAGTGTATTTGCAGGGCATAGCTGTTTAATGGTTTAAACGATACTTTACCATTTTAATTTTACTTACCTGAAACCATCAGTTATCTGGGGAAGTGAAGCATAGAAAGAGGGAGAAGCCTTAATAGAACTGATAGTGGCTCTTAATTAAGTCTGTATTTACCAGCTTCAGATCTATTAACTAATAATTTGAATGTTTCAGGAATATGGTATTATTTTTGCTTTTTAGGCTTTTTGTTGTGTTTCAGAGAAAAAGAGAACTTTCTAGGGCACAAGAAAGACTTAAAATTACATTCTGACCTCTGAGCTAGAGTTTCCAGGGGTGAGAGCTAAATTTCATGTTTGTGAGTCATTGATATTAATGATAGATCGGAACACTTGCAAAACAGAAGGTAAGCTAGGATAGAAGAGCAGTCAGCTACCAGCCTTCTAAGGTTGTTTCTGGAGCGCATACTTCAGGAAGTGTAGATTCACTGTGACTTGTTGAGGATAAAATTCAGGGTAAGATTTTGCTATAGCCATAGAAAAGCTCTATGTGCCTGGGAAGGGGTGGGTCTGTGTCTGACTTGCCAAGCATGTTTGTCATAGTGTAACTCATTGCTCTTGGGAAACAGTGGAGGAACTTGTTCAAGCCCTAAAACTCCTGTGGTTTGAGGTAAGACAGCAGACTAATGTGAGCATGACATGGCTGAAGTCAGGAGCAAGAACTTTGAGTAACAATCTCAGAGCACTTGGCTTGGTTTACGAGTGCTTTATCAGTAAACTATACTTGTAGCATTGAATTAGCTAAAGTGCATTCATTGAATTGTGGCAATAAGGTAGAAAAACTAGGCCTGTGTGAATTTGACTTCTGAAATCAGGATGGCAAATGTAATTTCTGTGTGTAAGGTAAAAACTAAGTTCTGCAGAGTAGTTTGCCAGACTTCCTGTGACCTGTTGAATCAATAAGTGACGTGCTGGATTTTTATCAATGTTTTACCTGTTCTGTGATTCAGATATGCTAGTCTTCATAAATACTTGCTTTAAGGCATTGTAGCCCTTGCTAATGAAATACTTTCTACTGGTTTCTGTCTTGTGTAGTAACTTAGTGCCTTGCTTAGATGTTCTAGACAGTGTTAGCCTTTTCCCCTCTAACAGACATACATTTGGTGCTTAAAAAATAAGATCTTTACTAAAGCAGTGTCTTTGAAGTGCAAAGTAAGGCTAATCTAGTGATAAACAGCCATGTGACACGTGCCTGTGGAAGTCTGTGTGCAAGGTACGCTGGCAGTACACTCCCAATCAGGAAATACTGGCATAATCTGCGTCTCCAGACTCAGACTGAGGATAAAGGTATGAGCAAAATGTGTTCTTGACTATAGCAGAGTCTAAATGGAAGTAAAGTACCTATCATGTAAGGGTGTAGTAGTCTTCATGTTTAACTTTGTTCAGGCCTGGATTCAATGCTGCGATTATTTTTCTCTTGGTAAGGAGTTCGGTATGGTTTTCCTAATCTGTCATTAATTACTAGAAACTGGGAATAGTTGTGCTCATGTTTCTTGTCAGGTTGAACTTCTGTGTACCATACTTATAATTATGCCATTACGGATTTGTATCTGTAGTTTTACTCAGGGAAAATGGCTCTGTATCTCCATTCCAAATATTTTGGACAATGGAGAAATGAAAACAGATGCCTGTGTTTCTGCTGAGCTTTTTATTTTTAAAAAGCTTAGGCCATGTTCAGGTTCTGTCACATTAAGCTCTGAAACAGCTTGACTCAATGCAGTGGTGAGTTCTAGTGAGATTTTTTCATAATGTTTGAAACAGCTTTTTGGAAATATTTTCATAATTGTTAATCTTATGCTTTAAGGGCTTTGCAATGTTTTAAAATTAATATATTCTAGTATAAAAACCCAAAAAACAGAACCCTTTTGGGAGATGGTGAAGCTGTGCTGTTTATTAAGCTAGTAGTATACATATGAAAAGCCTCTAACTACGGTTTTAGAGTAATACTGGTTTTAAAGCTCTAGAAGCCACCTTGGCATTATTACATGTTTGTTCTTGTTATTAAAGTCTTGTGAGTCTGTGGTGGTGTCTCTTAGGAAAAATAAGAAAAAAGCCAGTGAGAATTTCACGTAATTTATAGTACACATTTAACATACATGACAAAGGAAGATGATTTGCTTTAAAATGTTCTCAGCTCAGTATTTCAAATGCGAAATCAATGCTTGTGTATCTTATTATACTGATTTGCCTGGAATGTGGGGGAAGTTCAGTGTAGTTGCCACCTCTCTGATATTTTGTGCTGGTACGGTGTTTTGTGGGTGAAACATCATCTAGACACTTCACTTTTCTTCAAGTTGTCTACTGTATCTGCTGAAAACCTAAATGTTGTGTAATGGTACAGTTGTAGTAACAAGCTATTATCTCCTTTAAATGTGAGAATAGATCTGAACAAGTTCGAAAACTGGAGAGTTAATATTCAACAGAGGTACAGGGAAGTCCATGTTGATGACTAGATTACAGCCTTAAGTGACTGGCAAGATGGTGGTATATGTAAAGATGAGATATTTCTAAGCTAGATATTTTAAAATATTAATAAGTACTCAACATGTCTTGCACTTAACTAATACATGCAATGTGGCTTCTAATTTTTCTGAGCTATTTTTTCTATTGTTTCAGCCACATCTAGCAATCTCTGAGAGTTGCTGAAAATGTTTTTTACTGGATATAATAGTTGAAAGATCCTGACCAGTAACAGAGATTGAACTCTGAGAGGAAGTCTTATTTTACAAAAAAAAGGAGCTGACAGTGCAACTGAGCCAAGCTTACTTAGCTTAGGTGAACTGTCTGTAGCATGAGGGAGTACCATGATTAGTTTGACTGTGAGTTGAACTCAGTAACTTTAAAGATGGATGAAGAGTGGGTGCATATGGAAGCTCTGAGAATCAGGAGTATAACTGTTTCTGTGTATTCTAATTGACTTCAAGCTGTGGTTTCTTGGTAACATCGTACCTACAGTCTCATGAAAGTTTTAATTGCTCTGTTAATATTCTGCCTTCATGCATGGATTATCATTAGAAAAAATGTTACTGAATAGAAGGAAGACATTTTATTTAATACTGTTACTGTACTGTCTTGCTGTAATCTGGGTTTTTTGTAAGAGATTTAACAGGTGTAACTTATATTGCCTTTACATTGCACGGAAGGTATTCTGGTAGTGAAAAAAAAGCCATTGTAACAATGCTTGTGTAGTGCAGAGATTAGTAATACTTTAACAGATGAGTTACAGCCCAACGTTTTGCATTGCTAGTGAATCCAAACAAAGCAGAACAACTGTTGAACAATTAGTGTTATAATGGTATAGGCACTAATGATTGTAGCCTATGTCTATAACTTCTTACATGGGTGGAAGGCAGAATTCCTAGGATATCTTACTGGTATTCTGATAGGTTGAAGGTCAGTTTGATCATGCAAAAGCTTTTGGTTTTGATACCCAATAACCAAGATTTGCAACATGTCTCACACAGGGATTTAATCCTCTCGCACTGCAGGATACTGGCAGATAAACATGGAAGTATCTGCTGCACTTGAAATCCTTATTCTGCAATTCTATTGAGCAGTGCCTTTATTTTTTTTCTGGAAAAATGTAGTAATGGGTTGAATCCTACTCCAAATTTTTAGGACCCACCTGAAGTTAACAGGTGTTAACATTCTCTGTGTAAGTTGTACCTGAGTTAAGTCTATAAGGCTTATGCTGGAGTCTCAAAAATTTCAGCCCCGCACACCTGATCAGTATCCTGCTTCACAACCAACGTACAACTTGTGGCAAGTGTTTGCACGTGGATGTTATCATTGAGTTTAAAATGATGCAATAAGATTAGGTAAGGTTTGAAGTTGTTGAAAGTATCAACTGAAACAGAGGGAGTTGTGGGTTTAAGCTGCAGCTCTGGGGACTGTGACTAGTCCTGCTATTCTTTCATGTTATTTCCAGTAACTGTATCAGGCAAATGCAGATGTAACTGAGCATGACTGGACAGTCAGATCTCTCAACAGCAGCATCTCGTGAGCTGCTGTTTTGTGATGGATTTCTAATAACTGTGTATAAGCAAGACTACTGCCACCTTTAAGAACCCAACTGAGATGCAGGAGGGCTTCTTGCCCTCTTGTGACTGTAAAAAGAAATATAATAAGATGGGTGGGATGCCAAAATCTATGCCAGCTATGTGGCATTGGTATTTGACATGACATCTATGGTATCACACAGACACTGTGACTGGTAGTCACAGTAGAGTAGAATGGTGTTAAAATGTATGTGGTGATAAATATCTTCCTTGTCTCTTCAGTATTGTTGCCTCTGCAGAACTAGGAAGAATTAAAAGTGATAATGCCTCATTAGAGCCATGTAGGTGAGTAACATAGCTAAGATGCACAGTGAGCAGACTTGAGTAGTTAGGAGCTATTTTTACAATACTTACCATGAACAACTGCATCTTAAAGACTTCTGCATTTGTGCTGATTTCTGACATCGTTTGGCTTCACCTGCACAGGTCAGTCAACTCATTTTGTTGTGTTAGAGTTGGGGCATTCATCTGCCTCCGCCAGGCACGAGTCTTACGTAAACATACAGTGAGAGACAGCTACTGGCTCAAGGCTCCTGATCCTGTAAAGGTAATGTGAACATAAGTATTTGTAGGATTCAAACCTAAACTAAAAATTAGATGAAGTGAAAAAATTGAACGATTGTGTCAGCAGAGTGGCAGGCTTATTGATTTGAGGTGTCCATTACAAGTTTTTGTCCCAGGGACAGTTGGTATCCAAAGCACCAGGGAGGAGTTAATTTGATGATTCATTTATTTCCCTCCCGGCTGCTTTGCACGAGTTAGTGTTAGGAATCAGTAGTTAGTACAGTTCTTTCTGGTTTAGGGAAGTTCCTAAACAGTGTGAAACCAGCATAGCCAGCTCATGCAGCTGGGATTTGCCTTTAGCATATGTTGGGGGCAGCATTCAGATAAACAATCCCCATGTACATCTGCAGCATTTCATGCTCCAGTAATTACTACCCGGGGGTGATGATCTTTAATTTTTTTTTTTTTTTGCGGGGGGGGAGGGGGTGGGGTGTGGTTTTTACTGTGTAGAAGCTAGACTAGCTTACAGGTCTCAGGATTCACTGAGTCATGATCTTCCACCAGCATACAAAATTCAGACTTGCTTAGATGTGACCTTGTGCACATATATGCTGGTGTCTAGGCTGACCTCTGTCAGGAGCTGTATTCTAGATGGATTGTTATTCTCCTTTAGTGCGTCAGCCCTTGCATTTGTACAACAGACCCTTTACTCACATTATATTCAATCCTCATATTTTAGCATTGTCCTATTTTAATCATTAGTACCTTGAAAAATAAGTCATTATTTATTTCAAAACCTGGTGTTGTTTTTACTGCTGATTATGTCCCACCTTGGTAACTCTCTGGTTTCATCAGGATATACAGTGTATTTGACAGACAAGCGATGTGAGCAGGCTGTAAATTAAATTCCAGTGGGGATGCAAGGCTTCACCAATGCACTGATACATTTTTCTGGGATGCTGTGTTCTTTCTTAAAAGTATGTTTTATGTGAACAGAAAATCATAATGCTTCTAAACAAAAGCCTTTTTGGAGACAATGGTGGTGTTGTTATGCCTGTGATCTTACCCTATGCTTGGGATACACATTATACCACAGTTGCAGAGTAGATATTGCAAGCTATTTTTGTGATGCACTTTCAGAAACAACTGTGTGTTGAATCCCTTAGACTGTAGCATTTAAGACAGTCTAGGTGTAGCCTTGTGGCAACAAAAGTGGGATGGAAGGATCCATGGGGTTTAGCTAAAGCTTGCCTCTTTTTCCATGGTGCTAGAAGCCTGAGTAAGTTCTGGCACATCAAATGTGCCTGCAGACTGCACATCATTCAGTGTCCTTTAGCTGACAATCATACACAAAGGTCGAGTCCAGCCATTGGATGGTATGATAGGTCCTCCTAAAATGCTTGGCAGTGATGTATACTAATCCTGGTGTGAAAGTGATGCTGTTCTGTAAGATCCATTTTCTATTTATGCAATAGAAATGCTGATGTGCTAGAAAATTTTGTGGGCTGTGAAAAGCATGTGATTGTATTTGCTATGCTTTGATTTCAGTGCTAAAAAAAGAGCATGTACAGTTGATTTACGTAATGAATCAAAACAATATCTCCCACAATGCAGGTCAGGATTTTTTTTAGAGGATTATTTAGGGATTACTTAGGTTTATTCTTGCAGGAAAAGGATGAGCTGTACAGTGCAGTCCCACAGCTGTAATCCACCTTGTTGCTGTGTCCAGTTTACTTCTTCCTTTCTGTTGGGCTCTGCAACCTTCCCTGCTGATTTCTGTGTACATGGTTGGCCTCATCACTGCTCATCTGCTGAAGATTGACTGACATGCTTTACAGTCCTGTATGCCTGGAGAGTTGCTAGCTTAATTTGGTGACAAATAACCCTCAACAGAAAGATCTATTCAGACGTCATTCCTAGGACTAACCCTAACAATATCTTTGATCTTTAAAGTTCCAAGTGACTGGATTCCTAATTCACCCAGTTATACATTCATTGCCAGATGGAGCAGTGTACTTCCTGAAAGCATTATGTGCTGCACAGCAGGAGGTGCATGCAAGCGGAACTGCTATAACAATACTAATGATGATCATTCTAGTGATGGGCAGTGTCTGCACTCCAGTGATTTATACTGTTGTTGTAAAGGAAAAAGGTCTGCTCCACAGTGTTCAAGAAAAACTGCTGGAATGTCCCTAACATTAGCTTACTAGTTAAAAATGCAGAACATATTTGAGTCTATCATCTTAGTAAATACAGTCTGTCTTTTTTTTTCTTTTTTTTTCTTTTTTTTCCCTATCCCTTATTCCTTCCAGTTTCATGAGAATATGGAGTTACATCTGGTTGATGCTAGGGGTAGGCTAGAGCTGTGAATGTGAACTGCTTAGCCAAAACAAGTCACCTAGAATTAGCATAAACTTTCATGGTTGCTCTACTTCTGACATTTTTTGTTCCAAGTACTGTGATAAAACAGTTGTGGAAAATGAATAATAGTTCTGGCATTAGTTTACAGCTGTTTCCTCAGGCTGCAATCTAAGCATCATCATCAGGGTTTAAAGAAGCAAGATGCAAGATTGCTTAAAGGTAGATTAAAGGCACAATGAAGTTGCTCTGGAAATGCAAAATTGGTGCGTGCTGTAAGTAAAAGTTTGTCTCACGTTGTTTGTCAGCTGAGTAAGAGTAAGGTTCAGTGGCTGATTTTCATCTTGGAGTTGTGGAACATTATTTCTTACTGCAGGAATACCATTGGGTTACCAACTGCTGAGTTCTCTTGGAGGGGGGGGGGGAATAAAGAGTGCCATGGGGCACTTCCATCATGGCCCTGGGACAGAGTTTGCCTCTAGTGCCACAGTGGGGAGCTGTGATCATCTTGCATGGATCATGGAAAAGGTGAAGAGCAGAGGCCCCATCTTCCATCACTTGGCTCCCTGCTGTGGGCACCTGCTCCCTGTGTGGTATGAGGAGGTGTAGGATGCAGACTTTTTTTTTTTAAATGCCAAGGAAAAACCCACAGGAGGGCTGAAGGGAGATTATGCTCTACCCTGGGAAGGTCTGGCAGGAGGTTGCTGCTTTCTGTAACTGTCTCAGAAACACAAGTGGGGAATTCAAAGTACAAGACAGATGAACAAAGAAGGCAACAGAGTGGAACTAGTAACAGCCGCAGGGAAAACCAGAGCAGACAGGGAAGAGTGTTACAACGTGCTCATCAAATTTACATGCAAATAGTAATGCTAACATTGTACATGATTAACCAGAATACCCTGCAAAGTCAAACGGGAATGAATAAGACACAGACTTTGTGCAGCTGTGAAGCATTTGGCTGTTACTACTACATGAAACTGCTGGCAATCTGCTTTGTGAGCAGAGTTCATGGCATCTGTGTTTACATGCTGCACATTGAATTTGGCAAAAAATAATTTAGTTAATCAGGAAAAGCAACTTATTATACATATATATGTATATCTTAATACTCTGAAGGAGAGCATGCTGTCATTCAAGTTCAAATGTAAAAGATAAACAATCACTGTAAGAAATTACATTGGCAAGAGCTTTTGGTAAAAGCTTTGGAGAGAATCAACTTGGCATTAAGATTCTGACTGCAGAATTTTCAGACTACTCTGTTCTTGTGACAAGGAAACACTGCTGCCTTTGGACCCATGGGTGTGGTTCAAAGGTAAGTCATAGTGTCTTCTCACGGCCATCACAGGCTACAGAAATCGTTGACTAGAACAAAATCAGAAGACTGACCTTTCAAAACACTTAACCAATGCTGAAATTCCCACCACTTACAAATTTTACCACTATAAACAAAGAAAAATGAATACTGAGAAGTATTTACACCAAGAGAAACAAAAATTCTTTGTTGTGCCTCAGAGAAACACAAAGTATGTGGAGTGAAGCATGCTGTTAATATTGCATAATCAACAGTTGTCTGTACTTTTTACACAGGGATTTTTTTTCCTGTGAGTAAAGCTTTTTCTTTGCATAGATTTTTTTTCTCTGTTTGCTAACTCTTGACTAACTTTTCCTTGGGGTGTCTGAATCATAGCTTATGAAATAGTGCTTGTTGGTCCCTGCAGGGTCCTCAAAAGAGCCACAGAAAACTTCAGTTCCATGTTCCCTTAGCAGCATAATGTTACACAGTAGAAAGGGCTTGTAATGCAGGAAACAGCTTCTGAAAGATTACCATCTTCACCTTTGCACTCACTCTTGTGGGAGGTGGTGTGATGACTATCTGACAATTGCTTGAAATTCTGCAGCAAAAAGATGGAAGAAATTTTAAATTTTGTTGTCTTAATCTACATTCCTCTATTCCAATGTCTTCACATATAATTAAGAAATGCATTTTCTAGGATATGTTTTGAGGCAATAGTTAAGAATTAGTCAGTTTTATTTCCTATATATTATCTCATTGCTGACTGAAATTCAAGACAAAATTCAAAGCAGATATTGAAGGTTCATTATTTAGAACAAGTACTTTCCTGTAACACAAATAATACAGAATGGAAATTCTGTTCTTTGTGCATACTGATGTAGTTTTGTCTACACATGAGATGTCTTTCAACTTAAGAAAAAATGGCTCAGGTTATGGTATCTTAAGGAAACACAATTTGCATTTTATTTGCATTACTTTTCAACAAATGTGGAAGTTCAGCATTTGTTTTTACAAAGGACATTAAATCTCAGTATTTTTAATATGCAACTTTACAGTAATTGCCACTTCATGTTATTTTACTTTAACATTACTTACAAGAGACATATTTTTCTGGACTTTGATTATGAAACATTTTTTCTCTCTTGCTTCCAAGGCATGTCAGATTTGCTGTTTCTTTCATCTGATTTAATCATGCATGATACAATAAAACTGGTGTAAATGCTGCGTAAGAATACAGGTGTCAAAGCCTGGGAGACAGATAATGGAGCAAGGATTTCACCAACACCTGCATGCTCAGTTACATTTTTTTGCTTCACTTCCCCTAAGGCTGGTTCCATTTCCGATTTCAACTTCACAAAAGAAATGTATCTCTATCTCTCACACAGCCTTTCACAGGTTAATTCTGACCCAGTGTACACCTTCTATGTACCACAAATGTTTCAGTACACAGAGTCAGAAAGAAATTTAGCTAGAAATTCAGGTTTAATCCATATAGGTTTGGAATATTTTTTTTACATTTTCCCCATTTCTATATTCAGTGACTTTGTTATTTCAAAGTTAGCATTTTTAATTCATTATTTCTCTGTCTCTGACTCAGAGAACTTGGCTGGATTGTTCTCCAGCCTTCCAGTCCCTTTCGTCAGAATCACAGTGCATGTTCTTTAAATAGTACTCATTTCCTTCGTGTATGGATTTATTTTCAAATAGAAAAAAAAATAAGCATAGTAGAGACACTATACAAGAAATACAGGAACTTGGAGGTTGGGCTGTCTACCCATGGACGGGGGAAGAAAGGCAGGGATTAGGGGTGTATGGATGGCAGTAGATGCCAGACCTCTAGCGGACACAATGGAGAAATTCTTGGAACCGTGAACACACTACATGGGGAAAAACCCTATGTACTGTTAGGGAAGAGCTGCTGAAAAGTCTCTTTCAAAAGCTTATCTATTATTTGTGCAAAACTATTATGTCCCGTCATTCACTGTAGCTTTGACTAAGTGCAGAAGTTCCAGAAAATCAGTTAACATTGTCTGATTTTTTTCAACTAATTTCAAAATCTTAATTGCTGTTTTAACTGAACTGCTACACTGGGACATCCCCCAGACTGGAAGACAAGAGGCTGGACAGCAGCCCTGCAAAAAGAGATGTGAGGGCTGGGGTTGGGGACAAATTGAACGTGAGTCAGCAGTGCCCTGGCAGCCAGGAGGGCCAGCCCTGTCCTGCGGGGCATCAGGCACAGCATCGCCAGCCAGGCAAGGGAGGGGATTGTCCTGCTCTGCTCTGCACTGGGGCGGCCTCACCTCGAGTGCTGGGGGCAGCTTTGGGTGCCACAGTATAAGAGAGATATAAAGCTATTGGAGAGTGTCCAAAGGAGGGCCATGAGGATGGTGAAGGGCCTTGAGGGGACGCTGTATAAGGAGCAGCTGAGATCACTTGGTCTGTTCAGTCTGGAGGAGACTGAGGTGATATTATGGCAGCCTACAGCTTCCTCATAAGAGGAAGTGGAGAGGCAGGCACTGATCTCTCTCTGGTAACCAGAGATAGGACATAAGGAGATGAAAGAAAACTGCATGAGGGGAAAGTTCAGACTGAACTGAGGGAAAGGCTCTTTATTGAGAGGGTGGTTGGTCACGAGAACAGGTTCCCAGGAAAATGGTCTCCAAGCCTGTCAGCATTCAAGGACCATCTGCATGGTACTTAGTCATATGGTTTAGTCTGAGGTAGTCGTAGAATGTCTCAAGTTGGAAGGGACCCACAGGGATATCCTGCAAAGAGCAGGGAATGTGACTCAATGATCTTTATGGTCCCTTTCAACTTGAGATATTCTATGATCTAAAGGACTGCACTGTGGCTGAAGAAGGCTGTAGTGAAGGAGGCTGTGGCTTTTCTTCCCATACAGCTGATATCTGCTTTCAGCCACTGTGTGAAGAATATTTAGGAGCTAGGAGTTCTGTACTCACAATTAGACTTCCTTGTGCCAAGGAAATTTCAACATAGGATGCACTGGCCTAGTTGTTCCAGGACCACCAGCGGAAGGCAGGTGGAAAGAAATCAGGTACTGTTAAGTGTTCCCACTGAAGTCACACACTGGTCACAAAGACTCCCCTCCCCCCTGTGGCAGACTAGAGAGAACTGGAGGCACACCAAGCAGTGTGATCAGCGAGACCCACTTAGTCCATGCAGCTTTGGTGGCATGACGTGTAGGAGGGACTTCCCCTTTGAACATCCACCCCAGCAGTGGAAGTCAGGGCACCAGAAGACTGCAAACATCAGTTTAACCAATGGACATCTAAATTGCAACAATCATGCATGTCTCGTCACTGGATTCACAGTGGTAATACGTTTCTACCCTTATCCTTTCTTTCTCTTTCTTTTCCTTATATGTTTTTTTTAAGTGGTACTTTTATGCTTTTATATTATTACTATAGATAACAATAACCAAAATGGCTACATACATCCTCTCCATTGCAACCAAATTGTTCTAAAACAAACTCTACACACACACCCACACACGTGTGTGTATATATATAAAAAAATTTAAAAAAAAATACATGTAACTACTGATCATTCAGTGTCTTTTCACTAATCTGCCCAAAAGGATCTATCTGCTCATTATTCAAATCCCTATAGACTGTGTTCAGCACAGTTAATTCTCTCCGTTACTGGATACCTTTTTCCATGGTGTTCCACCTGCTTGGGTGCCCTACTAGATCATCCTTGAGAGTGCCTTTCCTTCATGCTTGACAGGAGTCACCTCCAGGGTCTGAGCTTCTGTCCTCTTCTCAGTCCTCATCAGTGCCACATCCCAGGACAGGGATCCCAGTTGCCTGGCTTCACTACCAGCTGGTTTCGTATCACGGGCTGCAATATCCCAGCGTTGGACCAGGCAGGTCACCAGGGACCCTCATGAGTGGTGGCTGAAATCTTCTTCCGCATCTCACAGCACACCCAGGGATAGAAATGGGGTGATTATCTCTGGCCCTGCCTCTTCCTCCTGTTAGGAGGACCCTGCTTCCTCCTCATTCCTCACCATGTGAACTGATTTGATCTTGGATTTCTTCTTCTGTATAGGGGCGACTGCTACCCAGCAGAGGTTGTTGTTCCTCTGGTTCAGCTGCAGTTTTGAGTGGCCACAGTGCCTGTTGGACTGCTCTCCTCCCCTGAGGGTGCTGCTTAGGGACAAGCAGTGTCCAGGAAACAGTAGCAGGGTCCAGCACATTACATAACTTTGTGCCTCTCTGGAACTGCCACTGCAGTTTTCCTTCATATATTCTGCCACTTTATCAGGATCCTGTAGTTGTTCAGGGGCGAACTTCAAAACCACTGAAGCACAACAATCCTTCAAAAGCTGGCCAATTTTCTCCCACATTCCATGCCACTCATGGCTATCCATCCTCAGGGCAGATGTCAGAATAACCTCCCTAGAACTATCTAAACACGATGTAGATCGCACTGAGGAGACCTGGCACACTTAGCAACAAGAACATGCTTTCCTTAGCATCCAAAGAGAATTCAAAATTCTCACAAGCTCTTGTAACAGGAGTGAAAAGACAGGGAAAATCATCCTCTCCCCCTGCCAGATTGGACATGACTTAATGGAGTCCCAAAACGTAGTGCGTGAGGTAAGGGTAGGAGAGCAGCGCTGAATACACATCCCAAATGACCCTCACTGCCCTTGATGTTATCATGCCATAAACTGATGTCACACAGTACAGCAACAGATCAATCCTGATCCCTTTCCCTCCTCTGAAAAATAGCATCAGAAGGAGCACAAACAGGCACACATAAAGGGTTAGGTACAACACCACACCAACAGACCAAGCAACACTGTGACCATTGGCTCCCTACCTAATACAGCAAATGCTTGGATCAAATTTGTTTCCATTTCCCTCTGGTCAGATCTGTAATCTCAATCCTTCCTGCTCCATATTGGGTGCCAAACAAGACTGCTGTGGTTTAGGAATGGTACTGCCCAGTTTAGTGCTCCCACTGAGACTCTTCAAACCACACTGCTTCGTGCTTGCTTGCCCACTCCCTCTCCACTTTCCCCTAGGGCGAGATGGAAAGGGGAATTCAAGGCACAAAAGGTAAAGATCACAGGTTGAGATAAGAAAATTTTACTGAAAACAGCAATGAGGTAAGAAAACAAACATTAACAGCAACAATATTAATAACAAAAATGTACAGAAGAGAGTGATTCGCAAGCAAAAATGCTCACTGCAGAGCTCAACCTGACCCCACTGCAGCCAGTCCACCCTGACTGGAAGGAACTCCTTCTCTCTGGAAGGGACCTCCTCGTGCCCTTAGCAATGAGGCGAGGTGATACAGAATAACCTCTGGGTCCTAGCCCCCTCCTCACTATTGCAAAAACCCTGTCCTGGCTCCAGCCAGGATAAATATCAACTGGGGAATCTCGAAAACTTGACACACAGTGCACATTTTGGTATTATTAACAGTAAAAATATCTATCTTCTGTGGTGATATACCTCAATATCTAAACACATTTTTTCCTGTGAATATGTATCAATGATGTGATGAAGCAGGACACTTGGCAGAGCGCCACCCACTGCACTCAGTGTAAACATTTACATGGTCAAAACTGGGTTTATTTACAAAGCTTTTCATGCACAGCAACTGACTCTTTCTTCTAAAATTATATAAAATATATTTAAGGAAAGGATGACATTGCGTATTTGTATTAACAACAGTGAAAGAAGAGAAAGAATACTAAAAAGCTTAACTAAAACCAGCAAATAGTTGAACTGAGGTAAAGTTACAAAACAACCAACTCTTGTCACCGATTAGAGAGCTAAACAGTAGTTCAAATCTCCAAGCCAAGAACTGGCACCTGCAGAAGAGCCAACCATTATTCCTTGATGTTTTGAAGTAGCTTTAATAAATGAGACTCAATAACCTGTTGAACTAAAGCAGAGAAAGAGATGAGGTTAATTAGTGTTGATTATTTTTGGTATTTTTAGGGTTATACTGTTTTTTCTGGCAGATACCTGCTTGTCCTGTACAATAATTTAATAAAAACCAGATATGTATAAGTTCACTCTGTGAAGAAAGTCTGCATTCTTTCAGAAAATAAAAGCCTTATATAATGCAAAAACAATACACCCAGTTAGGCAGATGATGTTTTTGGGGGGTCATCATCAGGTCTTTGGTTTGAATAGGCTGATAGCACATGGAAAGCAAATTTTTAGCCTACAAACAGAAAGTAGGCAAAAACATTTATCAGAAACTTCTGTGAAACACTTTGAGATTGAGCTCTTGAAGCAGTCTTACATGTAGACATCTGTGAAGTTGTGCTGTGCTGGATTCAGCTGGGATAGAGTTAATTTTCTTCCCAGTGGCTGGCATGGGGCTGTGTTTTGGATTTGTGCTGAACTCAGGGCTGATAATACAGAGACGTTTTTGCTGTTGCTGGGCAGGGCTTGCACAGAGCCAAGGCTGTTTCTGGTTTTGGTACTGCCACACTGGGGAGGGGACTGGGGGTGCTTGGGAGACTGGGAGGAGACACAGCCAGGACAGGTGACCCCAACTGACCAAAGGGATATTCCAGACCACGTGGCACCATGCTCAGTGTATAAAGTGGGGGAAGAAGGAGGAATGTTTGGAGTGATGGAGTTTGTCTTCCCAAGTAACCATTATGTGTGATGGGGCCCTGCTCTCCTGGAGATGGCTGAACACCTGCCTGCTCATGGGAAGCAGTGAATTAATTCCTTGTTTTGCTTTGTTTGTGTGCACAGCCTTTGCTTTCCCTATTAAAGTGTCTTTTTCTCAACCCATGAGTTCTCCAGCTCTCACCCTTTCTATTCTCTCCCCGATCTCTCTGGTGGGGGAGTGAGTGAGTGGCTGCATGGAGCTTGACTGCTGGCTGGGGTTAAACCAAGATGCTGGCTCATTCATAAGCACAGGGCTCTGCTTGGAGAAGCTACGCATAAAGTGCTGGGCTTACTTTTTGATTCCATTCATTTCTGTAATGGCAGACATTTCACAGCTTTCAAAATGACAGCAGCAATGAGGGAAAAAACCAATAAGGAGTCCCTTCTTTGCTTCTTGTTTCCACAACCAAGCGAGATAGTGTAATTCTCTGATTACTGTCTGCCTCCAAGACAAATTAGAGCTAGAGCTGATCTGACTGAAGAAGGTTTTGCAAACTACATCATATCATGCCAGTCAGGTAGGGTGAGGGGCTCAGGAGGGCTGCTAGCCTCTTACCACTGTCCAGTAACACACTCCTTTGTAAAGGGTGAGGGAGCAGCTCAGCTCCCCTTGTCTGAGTCCTGGCTGCATCAGCCCTAAACACCATTATTTGTGTCCACTGATACAGATCCAGGTCAGTCACATTTTCTTACTAAGTACCTGACTTTCTGAAACAAGAATGAAAGCTCCTACCCATTTTGGCCTGACACATTTAGGATTATTAAGACTTGCAGGAAAGGTAACATGTTAAGAGCTGCAAAACCTCTACTAGGCCATTGCAGCAGCTACATAAATGAGGAGCTGTAAAAACTAAAATTTTTTTAAAAGGGTTTACACTTGCAATACTCACCACTCCGATAGCCCAAGGCTACAGCCAAATCCATGGAATTATAGCCGGCATCTGTTTCGGTAGTTGGATCAGCACCACTTTCTATGTAAAACAGGAATAGAACCTTGTATTTCTGACAATGAGAATTATTACTGATAACTTGGTTTGGACAGTCTGCTTACCAAGAAGAATTTTTACACACTTCACATGGTTTCCATGTACTGCATATAACAAGGGTGTGCCTCCATTCTGCAAAAGCAGAGAAATGTCTCAGACACTTTGCAATTAAGCAGTCCACAACTGTAATTCCTTAACACACCAATATACTTCCATGTACCAGTAAGAGACTTCCTAGGTTTTATAAAAATGAGCTTCTGTTTTAGATCTTCACAACTTCCATCTTTTTTTTGTCTTGTTCAAACTGTGAGATCACACTTCTACAAGAAGTCAGCATTAGTCTCATTCTCTTCCTACCAAGAAGTCAGAACTAGTAGCACCAACTTCTCTTATCCTATGGAAATTTTGAAACTCTCAGGTATTTCAGAAGAGGTAGAACAACTTTTAAGCCCAAGCCAGTGCTATGTCCTGCTTCAATTTTCTGACCACAGCACCCTCTGACTAAACTCAAGCTAGAGTCTTACCCAGTCATATTCATTGACATCAACTCCACAGTCGAGCAGCATCTTGACAATATCTGTGTATCCTTTACTGCAGGCCAGTGAGAGGGCACTTTCTCGCCCCTTCCCCAAAATCTGAGGATCTGCACCCTGAAATAAAGTATCAATTTTAAAAAAGAAGCAACTTTGAGGTTTGCACAGACCTTAACTCTAAAACTTTTGAGCTTGTAGCACCATCAACAAACTTAGGAGGGCAAAACAAACTAAAGAGTAAATAAATTCAAAATCAATTGTAATTTTTTTCCTTACATTCTGGAGGAGAAATTCCACTACTGCTATCTGCCCATGAGCTGCAGCCCACATCAGAGGGGTAAATCCTTCTTCATCCTT